>CAJNIZ010021680.1:21851-68734 GCA_905231905.1 Symbiodinium pilosum
TTGCTGATTTGCAAAGCCAGGCAGAGTCAACAGCATCGACCCCTGGCAAAGGTTCTCAGACCACAACGCCAGGTGCCAAAGGGCCACAGGGCGGTAAGCCAAAGGGCAGAGGCAGATCCTGAATGGCACTCTGCAGAATTTTCAGAGGATCAAGCTATAATTCACTTGACCTTGCATGTTTCAGTGGGAGCCTTGAGGTGAAACCCTGTCCCCCAATTTTATTTCACCTCAGCTGCAGCTCCAGTGATCATGACTCTTCAAGTTGTAAGGGCACATTTGAAATTTCTGAACAAGCCCTTCAACTTTCTCATAGACCACAACTCCCCCTTACAGGGTCTATGGGAGAGGGGAGCATGATCCTAATACCTTTCAGGTCAAGTGGTAGCCAGAATGTTCTCTCAAGGATCCAGAGTACAAATCCACAACAGGAAGTAACAGGGTTTAGCCTAGTCCTTCAAAAAGGTCTTAATAAGGCTATGCACTCATTACATGGTAACACAATGTTGAGATTGGATGCTGATCATTCAAGTTTATTTGGAAGGCTTCAGTTGAATCTTTATGAGAGTTTGTTTGGAAATAAACACCCAGCAACATATCATGCACAATCTTCGGACAGAGCTTTCCAGCATAGTCTTGCAACTTATAATCCCCACTTGGCCCATTCTGTTAGCTTATCCCCAGATCACAACGCTTCTAGTTTCACCAGACAGCAACTTCTTTCCATGAGACCTCCGCGAGTTAGTGATTTCCAAGCCCCCATTGTGACCACAACTCCAGTACAGTGCATCGCACATTCCGCCTCGCATCCTAAAAGGACGGGTAGGAGGAAGCAGCTCTTTGACCATTCGGGCAACAAGGTTTTTTGGAAGCACAGGCCATCCAAAGCCAGAATTAGGGAATTAAGTAATTCACAACCTTGCCGACCACCGCCTCCACGAGGCGCGCCGGGAGCTCCCTTGGGGAGCCACGAAGAGTGTCACCACATTGGGAAGGGAACAACAGCATTGGACCGTGGGACCAGCCAGCGACAAGCCCAACGCAGGGCATACCGCAGCTGGTTAAGCCAATGCAACAAGGACAGGCTGAAAGGGCTGGGCCCCCTTAACCTGGTTCCTAACCTGCCCAAAAGAGCCACTCAAACCAGAGCAGAATGGTTTCGCCACACGTTTTTCTGGCAAGAAAAACTCAAACGCAGAAAGGCTCGGAAAGTCAGAAAAAATGTGACCACAACGCCGTTGGGGTTTGATAGTAGTCTTAAGTTTGGAGCTATTAACGTTCAGGGTTTCGCAGACACCCTGAAGTTGAAAAACTCCATTCAACTGATGGAAGAACATAAGCTTGATGTGCTCCTACTATCAGAGAGTAAGTCTACTTCTTATTATTCATACCTCTCTGAGCAATATCTAGTCATACTGTCAGGGAATAACAAAGATAAACATTCAGGGGTTGGTGCCATCATCTCACCCAGGATCAGACCATTCCTCCTAGATGTTATACAGGTTAACGCCAGAATTATTCACCTATGCTTTAAAAAGAAGGGGGGCAACATTCACATCATAGGTGTGTATGGACCTCACTCAGGGTTACAGTTGGAGGCCGAAAGAATCCCATTGGGATACCTTGGAGGAGCACATAGCAAAGATCCCACAGCCAGAGCCAGTCTACATTACAGGGGATTGTAATGTTAGATTCCAAGCTAGGCATAGACATGATGAGGGTGTAACAGGACCCTTTGTTTATGGGAAAGGACCTCGATTCATCGACCACAACGCCAACTCTAACAGGTCTCTTTGTGTCGGAGCCCTGCAGAGAATGGATATGCTGGAGGTTGCATCGTATCGTACTCCAAACCCTCTACATCATATCACATACAAGGATAAGGCTGCCCCCCCCAAAGGACTGGTCACAATTCTTGTTGGATCCTTTAGTCATGCAGCAGGTATATGATGTGCTACATCATAAACTTCAAGACACGGCCTTGCTGGCAGCCTCCAACATCAGGTCTTATCTTGAAATGGACTCCTTGCTTCCCCCACCTAAAACATTGCCACATACTGATCCCACCCTTTTTCAAAGATTGGATCACACTTTTACCAGGAAACAGTGGCTCAACACTGTCAGGAAGTGTAGATCCAAGCTCTATACAGGGTTTCCTAGCGATCATTACCTGTTGGTAACTGAGGTACAGGTAAGGTTAGCAGCAAAATCCCCAAAGCCCCCCAAGCCACCTGCCCTCAGAATCGATTTCACAGAAGCCTCTAGAGCGACATTCAATGCCATTGTTCAAGATTTGTGGGCAGAACCCCAAGACTCCTCTGACCACAACGCCGCGGTTCCAGTTCAGGGTCCCAAAGTGACAGTATACACGGATGGATCGGGCAGTTACAAAAACGGTCAAGAGTGGACCGAAGCTTCTGGACCGGTACACACAGACCCACAACACCCACAATATTATGGGGCACAGGTAGGCTCAAACAACACGGGAGAACTCACAGCCATTTTGGAGGCTGTTATCTACGCCGCAGGGGAGCATTGGGCCACTGTCACCGTCAAATCCGATAGCCTCTGGGCTATTAATGTCATTACGGGAAAATGGAGAGCCAAGCACCACAAAACCCTGGTCAACCACATCAAAACCATTATCCGTGCCATTCCTACTAGGGTCATTCTGCGTTGGGTGAAAGGGCACTCAGGGTTGGAAGGAAACGAAAAAGCGGACAAACTGGCAGACATAGGCAAGGCAAGCGTCACGCGGACGGGCACAAGCGCCACCTTCGAGCATGAAAATACAGGCCACAGCTCCATTAAACAATCAGTAGACCCGGCCACTACACTTCTCGAGGCCTCTAAGCAAACTTTTCTTCTAAGAACGCTGCAGCAGCGACGCCCCTGGATCAGCCAAAACACTCTAGACGCACTGGAAAAAGCTAGGCATGCGGAGGCGAATCAGGACCACAACGCCAAGCAACTACGTAATCAGGCCAAAAGGTCTGCCCGGAAAGACAGGATAAATTGGATACACGCCAAGCTTACGGAGGACCCCGGCCATAACCAAAAAAGCATGTGGCAGGCGGCAAAATCACAGAAGCGGGGCTTTCAGGGCAAAAAACGACATTTGGTGGTGGATAACAAGGCAGTACCGTGGTCAAAAACCCATGAAGCTTTCCGGGATCATCTCGAACGGGTTCAGTGGAAGAAAGCTGACCTGGGGGAGGAGCAGGTTAACACTCTGAACGCCAGGCCTCAGATAAGGCGCCAGGTGCGTGACCGCAACCCATTTACGATAGAGGAACTTCAGACTGCCTTGCAAAAACTTAAGAAGCAGAAGGCTCCGGGACCCGATGAAGTGCTTAACGAACTCTTCCTTCTGCTTGATGACCACAACGCCCTCACCCTTCTAAAATTTTACAATAAAATATGGGCTTACGGCGACGTCCCCGACTCCTGGAAAGAAGCTATCGTAGTCTCTATTTATAAGGGTAAAGGGAAGGATGTCGACCCCGCTAATTACAGGCCTATATCCCTGCTCAACTCCATTTATAAGCTATTCGCAGCTATGCTACAATCCAGGCTGGCAAAAAAGCACGAAACACACCTTAGAAGTACGCAGTATGGGTTTAGGGCTAAGAGGGGTACGGCCCACCCATTGTTTATACTTAGACGGGCTATGGAATGGTCGGAGATGACCGCTAATCCCCTCCACCTTCTCTTCTTGGACTGGAAGCAAGCTTTCGACTCTATCGACCACAACGCCATGCTAGTAGCATTGAAGAGATTTGGAGTATCGGAGAGGTCGCTCAGAATCATAAGGGCACTGTATCAGGACCCCACATTCTTTACCAGTGGACTTCATGGGGATATCGCCAAGGGGAAAGTAGGTTCAGGTATCAGACAAGGCTGCCCCTTAAGCCCATATCTTTTTGTCATGGTTCTTACGGTCATATTTGAGGACATGGATTGGGGCCTGCTAGGTAAAAACATAGCTACGAATACCTGGTCCGTCGGCAAGCCCGTGTACGACCTTGAATATGCAGATGACAGGCTGTTAATGGGCATGACCACAACGCAGCTACAGGCTTTCCTCACAGAACTAGAAGAGCAGTCTAAGCTATATGGCATGCATCTGAACCAGACAAAAACAGAGCTACTCGTAGATCCCCGCAGGCTCCCTCCCCAAATCAAGTTCTCAAATGGCACGCCTGTACCGACCACAACGCAAATTAAGTATCTAGGCTCCATGATAGCATGGGTAAAACCTTTCGACGTCGCATTTAAGCACCGTGCGGGTTTGGCAGAGTCCTCGTACAAAAAATTAAGATTAGTCTGGAACAGTCCGCTAGCGTACAGAGAAAAGCTCAAAATCTTTCAGTCCGCTTTTATAGGCACACTGGTCTATGGCTTTCATGCTCTCACCCTCCAACAGAAACATCTTAAGCGTATAGATGCCTACTACATTCGGTTCCTCAGACGGATCGTAGGGGTTAAAGCCTCGTACTATTCTAGAATTACAAATGTGGAAGTATATAGGCGCGCAGGACACCCCAGAAAGCCCTCCGACACCCTCCAGAAGCTTCAAATCAATATGCTCAAACAGGTTTACAGTGACCCGCTTCATCATGTTGTGTTCAGCCCGGCTTTGAAAGATAGGATTCAGGCCACGGGACGTAGACGCGGGGGAAAGATACCCTACTGGCTAGAGACCACAACGCAACGCATATTCCCTGACATATGGCAAAACCATTCTGCTAATAGTGTGCTAGGACCAAATGTAATTTACATCACCATCAAAAGATCCTTGAGAGAGCATGCAGAGATGGCGCCTATGCGCGCAGCGTTACCGCGCGCCCGGCATTAGCAAAAAAACCCCAAAGCCTGGACCCTAAACCTTAAAGGTTGTTACAGAAACCCTAAAAATTCAAAATAGAATCAAGGGAGTAAAGCCGGGATGAGTGGTTCGGGTCTAGGCAACAGGCTTTGGGGATTTCACAAAACAGGGGCCTGTATGGAAGGCTACATAGGGTCGAAAGAGGACTACAGGGGTCCCTGCTTTGGGGATCATGTACGGATTCTTTTGAGACACTCCCGCGTGAGGCTAATGCAGGGAGGATGTACGGAATATGTAGGCTTGCTGACTTTGTTCATACTGTGGTGGATTGCGTTAAGTCAATTGCTATTACGAGCATGCTTTATGTGTTTCTGTTGTGTTTGGAGTGTGCCAGGCAATTTGGATAGTGAACCGACTCCGTCCTGTGTTCCTCCAGTCTACCCCCTAATTCCTGAACCCTTAACCGAATCGAGTCGAATGCTATTGTCCTCAGAGATCCCTCGTTACCTACTTGAGCCTACCCTAAAGCCTAAACCGAATCCTCAGAGATCCCGTGATGAGCCGGAACCTTGCGGCAAGCAGGAGCTGAACCAGTTCGGCCTGGCTGCACTCTCAGTGCGTTTCATCAAGGGGGCCCCTTTGGTGACTTTTTGAGCTAAACTCTTAACTCCCGGGAGGGGGTTGCGTAGGGGATTCTAGAGCGGGAGTATTATAGAGATTCCCAAGGGGGATACCAGGAGTTTAGACTTTAGCTCATTTGGGGTTTGCCTTCAGATGATAAAAAAAGTCATCGTCCCCAAGACACAGCACGAAGAAGCTAAGCTTGCTTAGTTCAACTACTAAGAAACGCTGTCCATGTGTGCTCGATCTCCTTGGATTCCCGAGCATAGGTCTGGGTGTCTTTGCATTGTTGGACATTTTTGTCAAAGCTTTGGAAGATTTGGTTCCTTCCCAGCTGTGGGTTGATGAGTAAGGTCCCATAGGGATACGGTAGGGTCTTGCTATGTGGTGTTTTGACGGCCCAACTGCCAAAAAGAAATTTCCAGGTTTTGGCAGCAATCATGTGTTGCCGTCATCCTTAAGTAGTTGGAACACAGAGCTCAGGCCGGGCGGAAACCGCCTCAGCTTGTTACCCTCTATTTATCTTGCCAAGGGCAGCTGCAAGCATCGGGCTTTTTCAATTCTATCTGAAGCCCTAAAACCTAAATGCAAAGCTTTTTGGGGATAATTGAACAAAGTTGCACGGTTTGAAGGTTTCACGTGGGTTTTGGTCACGAAAGGAGTTCCTGATTCGCTGTTTGGATGTAACCTGCGAGAGTAACATGATGATGGATCTTTTGCATTGATCATGGGTTCCCCAACCCCCATCTCCCCTTCCCCAACCCACCCCCCCTTTATTACACTCCCTGGCTTTGGCTTTGGGGGGGAACCTAGAGGAGTTTGTATAGAGGGGGGTAGTAGGGGAACCCATGACTCGAAGAAGCTTTAGACCATGAACCCCCAGTAAGAGGGCCCCCAAAGCGGGACGAACTTATGCAAAGAATCACGCACATAAGGTACCCAGGCGCAGCCAAGAACAGCGCATTCGCAGGTGTTTGCCATCTTCTTTTTGGGCTTCTTCATTGCCGGCTTGGTGCGGATGTTCAATGCCCCCTGCCTTAAACACAGGATGTGTTATTGCCGGCGGAGAAAGAATAACAACATTAGTCGAGAACAGTAAGAGTCGAGGTTGCGTGACGGCAATTCTTCACTCTCGCCCGTATTTCCCTTCTATGTTTATGTTTGTATTTAGCGCGTGGGAGCTGCAATGTCCACTACAGTTTCCAACGCAGGTAGCCAGGTAGATCACATGCAAGGCAGCCCTTCTCTTTTTTGCCCTAAACCCAAAAACGTAAACCCTACACCTCAAGGGGTGGGGTTTCGGGCCTTCTGATATCATCGACTATCGCAATCAGTTGTGTTTTGATAGCAGGGCAGACGCCTTTAACCCAGTTTTCTATGTGGGGGTTTCCGGAAATTAGAGTTACCATTTTGGGGTCGCCATACTAATACGGACTATAGTATTTTGGGGTCTATATTGGGGTCCCGCTATTTCGGGAATCTTCCATATCAAGAAATGTCTATGTTTCTTAGTGGCCGTTCCATGTGCAAATTTCTCAACAACAACCCTCCCTACCTCTATTCACTGCCACAACTTCCTCTGTAGTCCTTACGAAGGGAACCCTTATTTTGGGAACCTCTCTGCCTTTTCACTCCCTCCAAACCCTAAACCCTTAACCCTAAACCCTAAGCCCTAAACCCTAAACCCTAGACCCCAAACCCTAAACCCTAACCCCTAAACCCTAAACCCTTTGTAAGCGCTCCCAGGTCGGCAAGCTCTGAGCCTGAGATTTAGCGGCTTTCCTTCCGTGTAGTTTTTGTGACACGGAATGTGCCGAGCAGAGGTGTGGCGGAAAGAAAAGGGGGGTATTAGGGCTATATTTGGGGTTATATTGGGGTTTTATTAGGGTGATATTGAGGATATATTGGGGTTATATTGGGGTCATATTAGGGTTATATTGGGGATATATTGGGGTTATGTTGGGGTTATATTAGGGTTATATTGGGCATATATTGGGGTTATATTGTGGCTATATTAGGCTGTTGCTTCAGAGCCGTTGTTGTACAAGTTCATGATTGAGATCTGATTGAGATCATTGATGTCATGACTTTGCGATGATAGGGACCGGGGCGGCAGTCCGATCCGAATCTCAGGTTGTTGTGGGTTCTTCACGGGTTCCCCTACTACCCCTCTCTTATACTAGCCCCCCAGGTTCCGCTTTGGTTGTTGAAGCCTACGTATTTCTCCCTAAATCATTTTAATTTAGGGGGGAACCTGGGGGCAGGGTAGTATAGGGGGGTAGTAGGGGATTCCATGAGTTCTGAGCATCCCATCTATCGAGTTGGATTCTCACAGTGGATTGCTGCCCAAGGGCTGCGGCTGCCAGCCCAAACAAGAACCCTAAACCTGCAGCCAAGAGTCGTGCCCAACCCAAAACTCTCCAAGCTTGTTGAAGACACTGCCCTGCTTGTAATTCGGCTCCTGCAGCGGACTAGCTGTGCAGAGTCTCCGTCGCTCCTTGTGCTTGGCTAGCGCCTTGGCTGCACTTGCAGATGCAAAGCTTTGTGCTTTTTTCTGTGTGCGACGCGCGTTGTGCCACCCCATTATTATGGCGCCGCTTTAAAGAGAATGAGCGGCAGTAGTGTTCTGGTAAAAGTTGTTCTAGCATTGAGGAGGGTAGGATCCCTCCACCCCGAAGGACCACGGCCCGTATCCCCAAGAGACTCGACATGAAACGTTTTGAGCAGAAGCCCTCACGGGGTGCGGTGGAAAACTGCGACGTTGCTTCGCATGCTTTCATGGCTGCAAGTGGATTTGCGGACGCACATCCTCTCATCATGCTGCAGCTCAAAAGCATAACTTCAGCATCCAAATTTTGCTTCACATGTCGGCTGGAATATATTTTGGCAACGATCTCTGAGCGCTGGCTGGCTCCAGATTTAGCCTTGTTTCAATATTCACTCGTTCAGTCTTGGCATGTATTAGCCCGCACAGAAGACTTGAGGTTTGGAAGATGGCGCTCCGATCTGCGACCACTCTGATGCTGCTTAGCTGAGCCCACCTAAGGTTTAGGTTGAAGAGCTCATTTCAGGTCCAGGCTTCAGCAGTCTATGTAATTTAATGTAGGTGTGGCTCAGGATTTGCAGGTTCAGGGTTGGGTTTATGGCGAGGCTGTCTGTCTTGAGATGAAGACTCCATTTGGCTGTCTGTCAAGGTCATTCGGTGCGTTTAGGGCTGGCGCTTTGAGAGGTAGAGGCTCCGCTGTAAGTTTAGTCTGGAGTGTTAGTCTCTGCGAAAGGGGTCTTACGCACGCTCCGTTTGGAGAGCACATTTCGCCTCCCAGAAATGGCCGTAGAAAGAACATCCATGTCTCTTGGACTTAAAATCAAAATAAGCAAGTTTCCGCAAATCCCCTGAGAATGTACAAAGATCAGTCAGCAACTAGCAGTCGTTCAATGCAGCTGGCGATAAACACGTTGACGCTGAAGCGTGTAGTCCTGTTCAATCGTCCTTGTGGGGACTGCGTTGGCTTGTGGTCATCATGAATTGACATCTCCCAGCGCCAGTAGTGCTCGGAGATGGTTCTGAGCGGCACCGCTGTGTTTGTATGCCTTAGCTGTGTCAGTTTGCCATTTGAATTTGGCTTATCCTCCTTATGAGCCTTATGAGTATGCCCCGCCCAAAATCTAAACTTTCAAACGTGGACCTGCTTCTACTTTTGCGAGTAGAAAACATGGTAGTTTCCCGAACTAGGGGGACCCCAATATACGATGAGCCTTATTCTAGGAACATCCAAAACTAGGGGACCCCTAATTTTGGGTAGCCTCCAAATAATAATACCAGCCCAGGCCTCTGGCCGTCGTCGCGGTCTTCATGACCCTTCTCCCGGCCTTTGTGCCGCTTCGACTTGATTGAAAGCCATCGGATGTGGGATGTTGGAGGTCTTGAGAGTTTCTCTAGGTTTTGAAGCCCTAAACCCTAACTCTATCTACTTCAGGGGGACTAGTGGGTCTAGGTGTTGTTGAAAGTTGACGTTGAAAGTTGTCAAGCAGGCAAAGGCTGCCACCTCTTTGGATACGGCGCCTATATTGCCATGTTTAGGTCCCCTACATGAGCTGTAGTCTTTACCTCTGAAAGGGGATGGAATAGGGGAGTATTACAGGGGGCTACGAAGGGGAATACTAGGAGTTTAGACTACAGCTCATTCCGGCACCTGTGTGATGCAGAAAGTCCCTTGGTAAGTTTTGCGCATTCTGCTGCAGAAGAGGCAGTGCTAGAACAGACCTAAACCCTAAAACCCTAAATCCAAAACCCTAAACCGAGTGGTTTTCGGATGCGCGCAAGGCCCGCCGCAAACAAAGTGGAGACATCTCTGAGGGGTGGCGCAGCATCTGGGCCAAAAGTGATCCCGGGAGCTAAAGGGAGGCCACTTTGGAGTACCATTTTAGGGGTCCCCTTAATAAGGACTATAGTATTTTGGGGTCTATATTGGTGTTTCTTATCCTTGGGGAGTTCTGGATGTTTTCTGGTTTTTGGCTACGCTTTGCAAGTAGAGATTTACGATCTTCAGACCACCATCCTACCTTGCCTGAGATCGGTGAATCTTTGGGAAGGATGCGATGTAGCAGAAGGCTTGTTTGCGTTGTGTGCAAAGCTCCATGTGGTGACATCGTGTCGCTGAATGTTTGGGAGCCACACATTATTCTTTCTGACCCTAAACCACATCAATGGTCTTTGGTGAGAAGGAGGGGAAGTTGGGGTCCAGTTATTCATTGTCAGAAAGATTAAGAGAAGCACCACGCAGGCATGTGCATATGCTGTTTATCGCCTGTAGAGTATAAGCTTCGGATGATTTTTCACCGGTCTTGCAACTGTTCCTTGCTCTTGAAGATTACCATGTTGACCACAACATTGCTGAGTAGGAAGCATGACGAGCTTTAGCCGCAGGGGGTACCTCCAGATCGCGGCACTGTGCCACCTGTGGCACAAGCATGAACTTTCAAGATTTTGCACAGCATGTGACATCGAGAGGAATGTTTCTGTGTGCTCGCCATGTGTTTTTTTCACCTTATCTTTTGTTCCGTGCGGCCAGTCGAATCAGTCTATGTGACAAGGGTTTTCTTTTTTGGGAATGTTGATGGGGGATGGTTTGTTCCGCAATTCTTCTGTGTGTTGAGAGGATGTCCTTCATCCCGTGGCACTCCAAACGCTGTTGATCCCCTCCCTTCCTTTCTCCTCAACTTCGCCTCTGAATGAGATCCGTGTTGGATGCTTAAGAACCCTCTACCTTCTCGTGCTGAGGCAGTGTACACCTCTGGTGCCCGAGCTTGATTTTAATCAGGGCTGTTGCAGCTTTGGAGGGTTTGGGCCGGTTGTTGTCAGGAATCTGCCGGCTACTTCAAAAGGAAGGGAGAAGATGCAGACAAGTCCATTAGTAGAATAGACAGAAGCCATTTGTGTTGAGCGTTGTGGAAGATGCTGAGATCTACAACCGCAAGAAACGTTTATCTGGCATCTGCTTCTGTGAGAATCTTTCGAGTTTTTGCTCTCCGTCGGTGGAAACTCCACTCTGCGGAGGTCCTTCAAGCACACAGGCATCTCCTGCTCCCTAGTGCCCTGGGATTCGTTTTTGGACATTAAGTTACCCTACTGGGCTGGGAAGAAAGGCATTAGAATCCTGACTATTCAGGAACACCACTCAGGTCATTTACGGTAACTTCCAACCCCTATGACATCCTATGACCCTAAACCTTGAATCCTGCACATGGAATCCTAAGCCCTGAACCTCATAGCCGTAGTGTCGCAGCAACGCAAGTTTGTTGTCATTGTCCATCACTTAGGGTTTAGGATTTAGTTAGTAGGGCCTGGGGAAGGCATCGCCGTACTAGCCCCTTTTGTGCTGCCACATATAGTGCCTATCTTGCAATCCTTCATTCCATGCGGAGCCTAGACCCTAAATGGTTTACGTAGTGTCCATTTTCTTTTCCACGCTCCTATAATGTGTGCACCCTGAACCCTATGCGTACCCTATTCCATGTTATGACAGATTCCCTACTCTCCACCAGTAAGTGATGAGGTGCGGCGGCTGCGCTGATCGGAGCTGCACCGCAGCCAGCGCAAGCCTTCTCTGAGACGGAGATGGCTTCAGGGGTAACAGGGAATATGTGGCAGTATCAATAAATTAGTTTCCATAAATTAGGGGTCCCTTTTGGGATCTAGCTCTGGTACGGGTTATATCCGGCAAAATATGAGGTAGGATTTCACGACAGGTCTTGGTGAGTGTACATAGGCCTTCTTCAGCATCTTGGGGAGTTTTGCACATGAGTTTCCAAATAGCCGTCCATTTGAAGAGACTACGTGAGCCAAATGCTATGTGAGCTATATAGTCTACAGTCCTCAAAATTGGTCATATGGGGAATTGTGTAGGTTACCATTATAGGGTTTATGAAGAGGCTACTAAGAGTTTAGCCTATAGCTAATATGAGGTAGTAATTCTTGATAGCTTAAGATGAGTGTATACAGGGATACATAGGGTTCAGGGATGGGGGTTTCCCGATGCGGGATCATCTTTTTTTGGCTCAGGCTTCATCAGGCTAATGTAGGGAGTATGTATGGATAGTGCAGCTTTGACAGTTGAGGGACACGTTCAGAGTTTGCGTTTGGAGTGCGCCAGGAATTCTGGATTGTGACCTGCCGAAGTCCTGTATTCCCATAACCTACTGTCTGTTGAAGCAAATCGAATCGAATGCCATTCAAACCGCCCCTCACCAAGATCCGAAATCATTAGCTTATTAGGGTTTTTTTGGGTTATATTGGGGTTATATTGGGATAATGGAGGATAAAATTGAGACTACTATAGTACATAGGGGTTATGGTAGGGCTGCTAAACCCCGCAGATCCTCAGCCATCAGATCCTACACCCTCAGATCAGTGCTCAAACCTTAAGCCCCTAGACCCATAGTCGCTCGCCCAGACCCCGCCATCCCTAAGACCCTACGCCACCAAAACCTGCCACAAGTATCCAAACTTGGATTCCCTTCCTTGCTTCTCCGAACTTCAAGCCCTGAATCTCAAATCCTTGGCCCCTAGGCCTTAGAGTCAGCACCTGGCACCCCGCAGACCCCCCGAAGCTAAGGGTCCATGGTTTCAGCCTTGACATTCTTGCCCTTAAGTTAAACCTTAACCCTGCACCTTAGAATCTAAGCACTTAGTCCGACCTGGATCTTGCACAAAACCCTAAACCCTGAGCCTTAAGCAGAGCCCTATAACCATTAAGATTTTAATCCTGATCCCTAAAAAGCTGAGCCCAAATGGTAGTTTCCTAACAAAGGGGGACCCCAATATAGACCCTCAAATACTATAGTCCTTATTATGGGGACCCCCAAAAAGGGTACCCCTAATTTTGGGAAATCCCCAAATCTTACAGCGCGCAGGAGCTGAACCAGTTCGGCCTGGCTGCGCTCCCAGTGTTTGCAAAAAAGGGTTTAGGGTTTGGGGTTTAGGATAAGATGATCCCTAGTCGTGGGATCCTTAGGGCCCCCTCTTCGTGAGAAACTCCCATATTTGGGGGTTGTTCAAAAGGTCCGTGTGAAGGAGGGACTATTGGGAATACACTTCCTCAAAAAGGGGATCCTAACCAAACAGGGAACCTACATTGTGGCCATTTTGTGGACTGGTGTTATGAACAACTACCAATATACATTCTTAGAGTGTAGGGTTTAGGTCTATAAGGGATTGATTCAATCAGGACAGGGCAGACAGCTTAAGCAATTTCCAGTTGCCGTGGCTGATCTGGCATGGACAGTTATCGGACCTGTGGCCTCCCTCCAAAGCCAGCTGAAGTATTAGAATCTGCAAAAAGGGAACCAACAAAACAGTTGCCTCCCCGCAATGACCCCCTTGCCCCATAAAGATAAGTACTTCCTTCTGATTTTGGGGGAGTATTGAAGATTTGAGGGGGTTGTTATTAGGGGAGGGGATTTTGAGAATCGCTCACATAGCTCACCCAGGCATAGCCTAGAACCGTGCATTCACAGGTGTTCGCCATCTTCTTTTTGGGCTTCTTTATTGCCGGCTTGGTCCGAATGTTCAACGCCCCCTGCCTCAAACACAGGATGCGTGACTGCGGCAGCGGCTTGAGTAGGAGTAGCCCCAGTCATTAACTGTAAGAATGATGGTAGTAACCCCAATGGTAGTAGTAAGAACAGAAATACTGGTACTTCACAACTCTATACTCTTCGCAGAATTTGCCATGGATGTGTCTGTTTGCAAAGCATCAGCTGCACAGGGCCTTCATCCTTGTAGGGGCCCTAAGCGACAACTTCACAGGCACCGATTCTTCTGATAAAGCATGGGGAAGTTACACATTTTGCTACAGCTTCCATAGCCCTAGTGACCCTATGCAGATCAGAAATAGCAGAACATCTACTTATGAGGACTTCAAGCAAGTACTCCTGTCTGGTATTTCAAGGACGGCGTGTATGAAAGTGGGATCGTTTGTTGCGCATAGGGCCCTGGGCTTTCTGAGAAGTTCGATGGTATCAAAACCATGTGGGCTTTGAATGAACAGGTTCCCTTTGCTTGATTCTGATGGAAGTTTCTAAACCGCACACGGTCTGAGTTTCGTAGTGGCTGTTTTGTCACCACGTCAAGTAGAATTCTTTAAGAGGGATCCTAATAGAATCCGCGATGATTCCCTAGTCAGGGTTGTATTGGGGTAACGTTAGGGTAATTTCCTGGGAATATTGGGTTGTATTGGGATAAAGGAAAATATAACGGAGAGTACAATCCTAGCATTCTGAAGGTTCAGGCTGTACAGAGTGATCCTCACAAAGCCCTTGAAGGGGGGCCCCTGTAATCCTTCTATGACCGCATATAACTGTAGCTCCTAAACCCTGAATCCTAAACGTCCAAGATACTTGACCCTAAATTCTTAACCACTAAGCTCTCAAGCTCACACGAATACAAATTCTGTCAGGCAAAAGTTGAGACAGAAACTTGCACAAAACCGAGTCAAAACTCTGTACCTGAATTCTACACAATTTGTATAAACCCTAAGCCAACAATCTAGTACCCTGGGCCCATCCAAGCCAAATGATGCACAGCCTAAATTTCCAGTGTTCCCCTTAATGGCCCCTATCATACTCTCCTATACAATCCCCCTTTACGGAGTTTAGACCCTAAACAATAAAGGTCCCTCTTCAAGAAGTTTAGATTACAGCCCAAATATAATAAGGGGTTTTTGGTAACCCCAACCCCAAGACTAGGACCCTATAGCCATCATAATATGATACTCATAGGGCCCTAATTTTGGGGGTTGGGGTTACCAAAATCCTCTTATTAAGACATCAGGTTGGCAAGCTCTGAAGTGACAAGCCATGCCTCGGAGGGACTTGATTCTGCAGCGAAGTGGAGGCGTTAAGCCCATTTTTCATCTAGGAAAAGGAGCTCAGGGCTTAGGATCGAGGATTTAGGATTTCAGATTCAGGGTATTTAGGATTTAGGAAATTTAGGATTTAGGATGCTTAGGCTTCAGGATCTTTAGGATATAGGATTTTTAGATCTAGGGTTAGCAACATTTCATCCTTCTTTGGACTTCCCATGGAGTATCTGCCTCTACCATATCCTTCAAGAAGATATGTACCGGATGCTACACTTCAACAAATGATAAATGTCTTAATCACATCTATCTATCTATCTATCTATCTATTTATCTACACATATATGCCTCAATATTGCGGCGCGGCCACTTGCGGTCATTTCGCTCGCGCGCGGCCTAGGCTTTCCGGCTCACCTTTAAAATGCCTCCTGCGGGCTCCCTAGGGGCTCTAAAATCTCGGAGATTTTAGAGCCTTTCGGAAAAGCTAGAGGCTCTAAAATCTCCGAGAAATTTGGTGCGGGCGGCGCGACCAAAAAATCTCGGAGATTTTTGGTCGCGCGGCCCTTGCCTCCGGATCGGTTTTCCGCGTGATTTATGTCTCTTGGCTGTCTGCGCGGCTGCTCGGCGGAGGGCGTAGACCCGGGATGGAGAACCAACATTTTTTAGAATTTGTAGGTTGGCCGTACTTGTCCACGGGGATTTATGCGCTTCCCCGAGCCGCCGCGCAGATAGCCCAAGAGAGATAGATGAGGCGGAAAGACCGGGCTGGATGCGGGGGCCACGCGACCCGAAATCTCCCGAGATTTCGAACCATTTCTCTTTCTTTGGCTGTCTGCGCGGCGGCTCGGTGGAAGATCCGGGGCGGAGATCCAAAATCTTTCAGAATCCATTAGGTTGGTCGTTTTTGGTCACGTGCGGTCTTATATATTGATTGTTCGTCGGGATTCACGTGCGATCTTACATATTCCGCGTGATTCACCTCTCTTTGGTTGTCGGCGCGGCTGTTCGGAGGACCGCGTAGACCCGGGACGGACCAAAATCTTTCAGAATTTATAGATTGGCCGTATCTGTTCACCGAGATTTATGCACTCTCCCGAGCCGCTGCGCAAATAGCCCCAAGAGAGATAAATGAAGCGGAAAGACTGGGCTGGATGCGGGGGCTGCGCGATCAAGGGGCCGCTCGAGCAAGAGGCCGCGCGATCAAAGGACTGCTGTCTGCGCGGCGGCTCGGTTGGACGCGAAGACCCGGGACGGAGATCTAAACTCTTTTAGAATTTAAAAACCACGTGCGGTCTTAAAATGATGATAGTTCATCGGGCTTCAGGGGCGGTTTTCAAAAATTATTTGATCATCGGATTTATGGATTTTCTTAATTAAATAGATATTTTCTGCTGCTGGAGGAAATAGATTGATTCTAAAAATCTAAAATATTATATAGATAAACGATTCTCGTAGAAAAACCGTCGTCTCTGCTATATTTTTCAAAATTTCTTCAATATTACGGCGTGGCCACTTGTGGCTATTTCGATCTTACGCGCGGCCTTAGCCTTTCCGGCTCACTTCTAAAATGCCTCTGCGGTCTCCTTAGAGACTCGAAAATCTCGGAGATTTTAGAGTCTTTCAGAGAAGTTAGAGGCCTTAAACTCTCCGAGATTTTTGGTGCGGGCGGCGCGACCAAAAATTTCGGAGATTTTTGGTCGCGCGGCCCTTCCCCCCGGATCGATTTTCTACGTGATTTATCTCTCTCTCTCTTTGGTTGCGTGGTTGCTCGGCGGAATATGCTGACCCAAGATAATCGTGTTTATCATGCGCTCAGCCGACCCGCCGCGTAAGAATTAAACAAATGAAACGGAAATTCCGGCTTAGAGACTTTGGAACCGCTGGGAAAAATTTCTTGGGAGATCTCGATTTATTTCTATCTGCTCTTGCTGTCTGCAGCCCTTGCCCCCCGGAGCGGTTATCCGCGTGATTCATCTCTCATAGACTTCTCTGATGATATTCTCCTCCAAGATAAATAGATACTGCAAGATACTTCATGAAATATCAAAGGACTAGAATCTCCAGCTCTATCAAACCAGGGAAGAAGATCTCTATTACGATTCGGATCTTGAATTGAAATTTTAATTTTATGCGTATATATCTCTATGCCTAGGAAAAAATCGTTAGATTCTGAGACATCTCTCCAAATCTTTGGAGTCCAATCTATAAGCCCGCCCCCCCTCCCCCCGGAATATCTCGAGATAGGCACCTACTTCTTGGAAGAATAATTTGATAGATATGGCAATGCCTCCAAATACGCAATTCCCTCGATTATTGCTAGCCTGAAAACCCTCAATTTCAAAAATACGAACGTATTTTCAGGATACGAGATATCAAATTATATAGAAATAGGATTTGGAATTGCACGCGCTATTTTCTTCTATATTAGATAGCTTACCGTTAGGCGTCTCTCGAACCATGAAATTCTATTGCGGCAAATAACGATTCCATTCTACTTCTTATATAGATAGGAGCAAATAGATATGAATCGTTTTAGAAATAAGAGATTTTGAAGGAATCATATTTTTATCTCAATAAGATGGTGCGGCCATTTCTCGTAAGGCTTATTTTTTCTGGTTCTCTATTTAGATATTTCTTGCGGATTCTCTAGGAAATCGAAAAATCTCGAGATTCTAGATTATTTTGGAAAATCTAGAAGATATAAATTTCAATATTTTCGGTTTGGAAGAGAACTAAATGAAAAAATTCGGTCTTGCCTTCTCTCCTTCATTTCTCTCTTTCTGCTGCGCGGCGGATCAATCTTTAATATATTCCGGGAGCTATTTTTTAGAAATCTTCAATTCTATAGATAAATATAATTAAATCGAATTCTTGAAGATTTAATCTTCTTGAATTTCCCCGAAATTCCGAATAAATCGGCTGCATAATTCTATCAATCTATTTCGTAAGATCGATTTATCGGCGAATCGGAATGATAGTCGTTCAATGAGAAAGGCAATCTTTCAATATTTCTATATATCGATTCTCTATTCTGATCATTTATCGGATCGTCTATGAATCGATTGATATATTAATTCATGATTTGATTCTCTCTATTCTATCAATTCTAAAAGAATAGAAAAAATGATTATTGATGAATTATAGATATATATTTCTATTTCTAATCTGAGAAAGATAAAAGAAATTTTAATATATATATATATGAAAATCTCCTCTCCCCAAGATCTACGCCTAATATCCTTTAACTTCATGAATATTTCTCATGCCGTCGTCGTGAATATATTATATCAATAGAAAATATCATAAATGGCAATGACTTCTATAATATTGAATGAAATTAATTATATGCTTGCGATAAATCTATCAATTTGTCATATATAGATTTTGGAATTCAGAATCCGGTCAATAATTTTATTTAGAGGAAAATCCTTCCTTTCTTTAATTTCTAATTAAATGATAAAAGGAATTCATATGGAGGAAATCCTTCCAAAAATGAGAAATCCAAGAATGAAGGATTTCTCTTTAATTTCTAATTCAATTTTATCAGGAATTCATTAACGACAATGCTCTCAGCCACTCCAAATATCAAATCATACAACATTTTTATATCTCTGGACTGCAAAAATATTAAATTATTCCTAAATTTTTATATTTGCATCCCTCAGATTAGAGAGATAATATGGAAATATTTCTAGGTTGCTAGATTATAATATTATTTGAATTTCTAATTGAATTTTAAAAGGGATTCATATAAAGGAAAATTTATCCAAAAATGAAAAATCCAGGAATGAAGGATTTCTTTCTAATTTCTAATTGAATTTTAAAAGGAATTCATATGGAATGAAAGATTTCTCTTTAATTTCTAATTGAATTTTAAATAGAATTCATATGAAGGAAAATCCATTCAAACATGAGAAATCCAGGAATTGAGGATTTCTCTTTAATTTCTAATTCAATTTTATAAGGAATTCGTAAAGGAAAATGCTCTCAATCTTTCCAAATGATAGATAATTCAATAAGAAGACTCTAAATATAGATCTTGAGAGGCGGGGGGATGCAAATTTATTTCTGGAATTTCAAAGAAATATATATCTGGAGATTACGAATATTTCGTTCGCATACGGCCTAGGTCTTCCGGCTCATCTTTAAAATATCTCCGGCGGACTTCTTAGAGATTTTAAAATCTCGGAGATTTTAGAATCCTTCGGAAAAACTAGAAATTCCAAAATCTCCGAGAATTTTCGTATGGGCGGCGCGACAAAGAATATCGGAGATTTTTGGTCGCGCGGCCCTTGTCTCCGGAGCGGATTTTCATGAGATTTATTTCTCTTTGATTATCTGCGCGATTCTTGGCGGAACGCATAGAGAATCAAATTATTTCAGAATTCATAGCTTGGTCGTATCTATCTGCCGGGCTATATACGCTCCCCGAGCCGCCGCGCAGATAGCTCAAGAGAGTTAAATGAAGCGGAAAGGCCGGGCTGGATACAGGGGCCACGCGAGCAAAGGGCCGCGTGACCAAAAATTTTTCAAGATGTCTAACTATTTTCTTTTTTTGGATGCCTGTGCGGCACTAGATACGGACGGAGATCTAAAATCTTTCAATATATCATATGCGATCTTAAATAATTGATAATTTTTAATCTTTATATACGATCTTATATATTATTTAATTATCGGATTTCTCATTATAGATTTTCTCATATAGATATCTTATATTATATAGGCAACGGATCAATTCTATGATATCTTAAATTTGATAAATAGATTTCGAATTATATTCAGATTATCATTGAGAATTTAATAAATCGAATTCATAAGATGATCGTCTTCTGATTCTCAATCTATAGAATTTTCATCATTTAATGATTCAAAATTGATTTCTTGAATATGATATTTCTAAATCATAATAGGATATTTTTATTTCTATTCTGTTTGAGATTTATTAAACATCAAATTTTCATATCCCAATCTTTTAATTTTGAAATAAATTTCATATTTATCATCGTCGATAATATTCGATAAGAAAATCAATAAAGAAATATGATATCAGATCTCTAGATCACGAATTGAAATCCATGCCCTCTCTATCGAACGTCTAAAAATTCAATAGGAACGAAGACGTCGATATCATATCCTAGAAGCTCCTATTATTTTGAAATCTCTAGAGAAGAATGATTCTCCCAAATCATCAATATGCGAAAATGAAATTTCCATAAATCATCCTTATAGAAAAGAATAGATTTATCCAAATCATCTCTATAGAAAAATGAAATTTCTATAGATCTTCTCGATAATAAAATGAGATTTTTTCCAATTCATCTGTCATTATGAAAATTTGCTATTATTTTTCTAATATTATTGAATCTATCATATATTGCTATATATCTTTCATTTTATTCTAATCTTTTGATTCATTGCTATAGTCGACAAGAGAATATTCATTTTCTAATCAAGATAATCCTCAGAAAATCTTGGAGATCCAATAATCTTCGATTCAGATTCCAAGGATCATCTTATTCATATAGAGATCAATTATCAATATCATCGATCGATTGAAAATTCGTTTTAGAAATAATATAGATTATAAAATCGACGTTCTATTTATAAATAATCCGCTCTAGATATAAATGATATCATGCGTATCATCCCTCTCCTCTACGATAATTCCTATTTTGATTTAGATGATCATTCATTAATCAGGAAAAATAAATATATTTATTACGTCATTCGTCAACGGAATTACGAGATTCAATATATTTTCTTGGGACGGGATCCCGCTGACCCTAGATCACGTTACGGATATTTATAAAGATCGGAATAGAGATGACAATGCCGAACTCTTCTTTGACGACGAATATTCATAGATTTCATCATCAAAAATATTCGCATAAATTCTTATGAATCTAGAGCTAATTATACCAAGATATATAAAATCTCCATAGAATTGCAATTAGAACGAATGATTGCGCATCCTATTAATAGATATTCTATTAGAATTTTCGAAATTCGTATTCATTTCTTATTCTGAAGATTTTGACAACGATCAGAAATAAAAAATCGAAGAATTATTAGAAGAGAGATAGGTAGCTTGAATATTATCTGCTCGGAATAGCTATTAAATCTCGAAAATTCGAATCTCTATATGACCTATAAATCTCAAATCATGAACGTTCGTAAATAGCAAACTAATCAAATTGACGATATCAATCATAATATTTTCGTCAATCTGAAAGGTAGTATCCATATAGATTTGCATAATATTTTCAGCAGAAGCGATATATAAGCTTGAGATCTTTTAAAATAATATTCTCAAATGAAGTGATAATATAACGAGAGATAATTATTTGAATTAATATGCTACGTCTTCTATATCCCAAATATATCTAAAAATATAGTCTTCTTTATAATTCTTAGCTTCTTATGAATAAAAAGAAGATAATATCTCATTTGCCATATTTTATTAACCGAAAAGAATAAAAATATATATAATAATTGAATTTTTCAATCATCAAAATTGAGAATTTCTAATATATTTTATTTTATGAAATATCATATCCTTTATATCTTCAATATCAAATCCTTTTAAATTTCATATAATCAAATAATTATATATAATATCTCAAGCGATAGCTAAAATTTTTGATAAATTTCAGAAATTAACGATAAATAAATCATTCCTTATCCCAGTTTTTCAAATTAGAAAATAAATCATATTAAATTTCGATACTCTTCAATTTTATCATTTTCTATCATTTATTATATATCAATCTTCAAAATAATATATTTTTCCGAATAATATTATCAATAAAATCATAAAAGAATCGATGAAATTTCTCTGTCCAATATAATAGAAATTTCTAAATAATATATATCTTTAATAAGAAAATAATCTTTCATTTTTTGCATAAATCTATTCTTATCATTTTTATAATCAATTTCTTATTATTTTAGATCTCTCATATTTTCATAATCTAAAATCCTTATGACGAAAATGATTTTCAATTCCTCAGATATATTTTTTTCCATTAAAAAGAATATTCAATAAAGATCAATTAGTCTTATAATATAATATAAATTTATTTTTTTCTCCGGCTTCTTATAGGAAATATAAAAAATCAATTCAATTCAATTAAAAAAATAGATTTCATCCGATCAGAAATCATATATGAATGATATAAATATTTATTTTTTTGAAGTCATTAAATGATATAATCGACGAACTTAATATATATATAAGTATCTTTATATTTTGCCTATTCTCGAATTCGTGATGAATTCAAAATGATCTAGGAATCCCTGCTAAATCTTGAATCTATTGGAGAGAGATCTCGCCGTCTCAATTCCGAGGTCCTGCCCACCACCTGTCAGCTCGCCAGTGCAACCAACCGCCACCGCCACCCACCACCACCACCGCCGCCGCCACCACCACAACCGCCAGCACCACCACCACCACCGCCGCCGCCACCACCGCCGCCACCACCACCACCGCCGCCGCCGCCGCCACCGCCCCCACCACCACCACAGCCGCCGCCGCTGCCGCCGCCGCCGCCGCCACCTATCGCCACTTTCGCCGATCGACACATATCGCCACTTCCGCCGACCGCCACTGCCACTGACCACCACTGCCACCTGCCGCCACCTCCACCGCCACGTACCACCACCGCCGCGCCGCCACCGCCTCTGACCGCCACCGCCCACCACGTACCGCCACTGCCACCGACCGCCACCGCCACCGACCGCCACCGACCGCCACCGCCACCGACCGCCACCGCCACGTACCACTCCGCCACCGCTACGTAGCCCCGCCACCGCGGATTCGAGCTTAGCTAGCAATTTGCTCGTTCAGAAGCCTTGGCGGCTTCGTGTTTAGTCGGGACCGATTTCGTGGGTCCCCAACCGCGTTGCCAAAGTATTCCGGATATTTCGAGGCTTGTGGTTTTCCTGGACCGCTTGTCCAAAATATCCTGGATACTTTGAGGGTCGTGGTCTACGCAATATCCCGGATATTTTGGAAGAACGGTCTCCAAAATATCCGGGATATTCTGGAAAAGTGATCCGGGAGTTTTTACAAAATATCCCGGATTTGTTGGAAGAACGGTCCCGACTTCCGTACAAGCAATCTGCTAGCTAGGCTCGAATCCGCTAAATATCCAGGATTTTTGGAAAACACGTCCGGGAAAACGCGCGCAGACGGAAAATGCAGAAAGCACGCATGCTAGCTATCTAGATCCAGATATATCATTGAAGGTCAAAAATCTTTCGTAGATTTATTCGATAAATTTTGACTCATCCTATCACGTGGAATCTTATTGTGCAGTCATACCGTCGGCAGAAAAAATGATTTCGATTCTCCCACCTGGGGGTTGAAATCTAATCCCTGTTATCACCCAAAACTACGCAGTGACGAAGGATTGTAGAAGCCATTCTACGGCTTCCCTTCTTTGAACCCTGACAAGGTCTTACTCTACACCTCGCAATTTCACTTAGCTTTCATTTGTGCCAACAGAAGAACCCATCTTGGAGTTTGTCGCAACATACCCCTAAACATGGGCTTAATCCATTGGCTCCTTTGTCTCCACACGCACCATTGTCAAATCATGTGATTGCATGCAATGACCGGTTGCGCTGCGAATCATTTGCAAATTCTGACACAGTCGGCTCAAGCTATTCGGTGAGTCCTGGTGGGACTTGGATATCCTGCCACAGGTCTGGCAGGCTTTCCAACTTCTCAACATCAAGACTGCAGTTGAAGGGATGCCTGGCAACTAGTGAATATATGGCTTTGTCTGAAACATTTTGACCCACAGCAGCGTCTGAGGATCAATGAGGAAGCCCAATACATCATGACCAAACTATTGTTGATGGAGGAAATCTTGCACCGCCCAAGGTTGCTGACACGCGCTGTAATTCCAATTTTCTACGTTTTAAGTGGTGCAGGATTCCCTCCATGACAATACTATTCAGATTGGATAGGCCATCAAATTTCATACCTATGGTGTGCGAGCAATCCCCTCCCCCAATACTCAACCCCCAATCCTAATATGAAATACTCGGTATGTTATAACATCTTGGGAATATTTAATTCTCGAAGATATTGGAGGGGTGAGGGTTTGATACTATGGAGATGATGACCGAAGCTGCACTTGCCTGCGGCTGAACAGCAAGGTTGCCATGACCTGGATCCTGCCCAGCAAATGATCACGGCTTGGCTGCTGGATAATGGAAAGGAAGATGGAAACTACTATAGTATGCTTGAGTATATATTGAGGTTATATTGGGATAATGGAAAATGGAATGGACACTACCGTTTAGGGTTTAAGGTTTTAACCTTCTTACGGTTTGGCTCCGGCGTATATCGGGACATACGGGGTATATCCGGGTATGATATGGGGTTGTCATGGGGGGGCGGTGGCCGGCTCATTTTTCGGTAAGGGATTACGAACAACTTGATTGGCATTGTGATAGACCAGCCTGCATATTGCAGACGTGTTGGCGGCGCTTGGGTCCTTACTGGAACCTGGCGGAAGCTGCCCGTCAAACGCGTCTGCCATCGCTAATTGCCCAAGACCGGTAGATGCTCCGAATTCAAACCGCAAAGACATGAGCTATACACCTACTATCCCCCCTAATAACCCCTATAATCGTCCCCTATAATATATTACACCCCACCAGGAGTGTAGACTGTAGCTGACATGGAGTGAACAAGCTGATCTGAATTCCTGAGGCTCCGACATGTGACTGGTTCTGATGTGCAAGCATGCCTGGCAAAAGGCAACAAACGCCTCACCATAGTAGCTATGTCCCAACCTGACATCCCAAATGCTGTAGCAAAATGCCCAAGAAGGAATCCTTGATTACGAGATGCCCTCAATATGCACATGGCTATAGCACGACCATCTTACTGCAGTTTGCAGCCCCTGCACCTGCGGGCGACTAAGTGCTTGCCCTTCATACAGTTCAATCGGCCCACCAGCGTTCAGATTTCTGTACTGACGATTCTTCTGGTTATGGTTTTATGCTGTATTCTGAATGCAGTGCCACTCCGCTCTCCAAAGGATCATCTAGTGGCCTGCTTCCCTAGTTTGTACAAAGGAGGCAGCCCGGAATTCAAAATTGCGACTAAGAATTCGGAATGTCTAATGATCCTTCCTGAGTTTTTGATAAAAATCAGCTTCCTAACAGGGTGAGCAAGTTGCCTGGCGGCACCATCGGCTTTGCAGCAGGTACCTTAGTTTGATGGCATGGCAAAGCCTCAACCCCAAAATAACCACTCACCTAACAACCGTTTTGGAGAGGCTCTGTCTAAAATCGCCCTGCTCAGAAATGCTCTGTCCTACCAAAAGTCCATCGCGCGAAAATAACAAGCCTGAGTCGTGGGCAAGCATGGATTTTGCAACCTGCCCGCCTGACATGGTTGAAGTTGGAGCGGTCAGGTCACAACAAGGTCTGGTGACCTTTTGTTCGCAAAATCCTGTGGCGTGGTGTGCTTCTTAGCATACCTCGAGAAGGCGCGAGAAAGTGCAAGCAACATGATTGATTCGGGAAGCCTTCTCAGCAGCCTTTGGGAGATATATGTGCCACAACATCGATTTCACCGTAACACGATGCCTGATTAGCGGCACTATGTTGCCAGGATCAACTGCGCCTATCCTGATTGAGGGGCATCCCTCAAACTGCCAACCTCTCCGAGGCTGATGTCTAATCTGGGTTGTCCTGGAATGAACCAATAACTGATGGGTGTCAAAAAATTGTGATTTCCCCAAAGCTGGTGAAAAGCCCATCTCAATACCAACAGAAAACTCTCTGATTGCCATTCCCGAGCCATGGACAGCAATATGTGAAACTACTGTTCTATAGATAACCCCGAATGGGATTCTTCCTGGAGGGCCCCTGAAAGAAAGCAAGATGTGGACGCCTGGCAGAAGAGCCATGCTACCCACCTCGCACGAATAGGGTTGCGTAGGGTTGGGGTTTAGGGTTCTGGAGGTGACTGACGCAGGTGTTGTTCCCTAAGTGGCTAACACTATGGTGGCCCCTGACCAAATTTAAGGAGGGTCAGGGGCTTGAACAACCTAAGTCAGTATTTCTGAAATCCAACCCGTTACGTAGAGTAGATTTGCAGTTAGAAATAAGCCCTTGTGCAGCAAAACCGTCAGCTTGAATGTTGTAAAGATTTTGAAGGCAACATGGCAAATGCCCTTGCAGTTCGCATAACGAAGCCGCGGACTACAGAGTTTTCGCTGACCAGCCCGTCGTGCCAAACCCCACCACCCAAAACAATCCTTCTCTCATCATTATTGAAAGCTCTGATATTCTCAAGGCACAACTACTGACATTCGTATAAGGCAGACAGGAAAGCCATGCTCTCAAGCATGATATACGTAATGCCACTGCCACAGAATGAAGGGAGGCTACCCTGCAAGGTGGTGATGCCAGGATGGTTGTCTGACGGCCCCACCGGAGAAGTGCATGGCGCCGTCCTGACCAGCCAGGAATCCATGTATCATTCCTATACGCGCCCCATTAGACTTGGCGCTTTTGCTCTGCAATCCGGGCATGTTCCCAAGGCGTGACGCTTCATATAGATCCTTAAGGAAGAGGAAGGTCCTACGTGTAAAAAAACCACGAACCTCAAACCTGCTATCAAGAATGGACCGTGGACACAAACCCACCCTGAGGCCCAACAATTAATGACGAGTCCGGGCGCCTGCTGGGGGCGGTGAGGCTGTAGCCTGGCTCACAACAACTGCTGAGAAGGTTAATGATGCGGCTCAGTATGCAAAACATAACCATTCTCCAACCTTCGTGAGGAGTGCAGTATCCGACCAAAGCTGTTCTAGCTCTTTGGGCGTTCTCAAAACACTGGCTATGGCATCGTTGTGATGTGCATCTTCCATAGATCTTCGGTATACGAGTGCCCAGAACAACCTTTAGAGAACACTCATCTTAAAGCAACACATTTACGCCCCTTCCCAGGAGAAAGCCTCCCCCCACCCGCTTATCAAGACATGCTTCTCCAATATTATATACTTGTACGTATTTTACTGGGGGTGTCCATTTGGGGGAGGGGATTCGTCAAGGCAAGAGGATCTCGTAGTTTCCAGAAGTGTTGATTTAGTTGTATGATGTCTCTCTCTCTCTCTCTCCCTCTCCAAGCTTTGTGCATGCTTTATCCTACGCCTGCTGGGCCTGGCTATTGAAGCCCTAGCTGGCTCATGCCTGACTATTCCATACGTATTTGGACATGCATCAGAACCAGCTTGGGTAAAAATACAAGAATAAGACGATGTTAGCAAGGAGCATGACAAAGGCAGCCGGGAATAGTGACAGTAGCCAGTCATGCAAAAGTATGAAATCTAGGTAGGCCTCTTACGAAACTCTGGCGTAACATATGATGTTAGATGCAGTGCGCAGCCTTGGCTATAAAGGGTTTAGAGAATTTAGGCCAGTTTAGTTTTTAGGGGTTTAGGGTCCACGTCTCCTACAGTCACTGGATTCCACCGTAGAAGTGTGGGAGAGAACCAAACAACGGCCTAAAATGAGCTTGGATAAGGTCTCCCTGGGACTGTTGCGCCTTCCAGACTTGCCCTCTGATATCAGTTATTACCCTGGACTCTTTATCGGTGAAATGTGACTCTTGTCCCGTCATGGGTCACTCTTCCCGTTATGATACTCCTACCGGACTTCAAAGTGACCTCCGTCAAGCCCCTGAGCCCAGAATCCTGCACCCCAATTCCCAAACCTGCAGGTCCCTGCTCTTTGGGCAAGTGGTGGTTGCACCAAGATCCACAACTGTGTCGGGACGGCCTCCACCCAACGGTCGCAACCTGACAATCGGGAGCAGGCAATCTAAACTGGGGAAACAAAATTCTGATGCTGTTTGGAGACGATGCCAAATCAAGTGGCTCAGGATTCACTTATCGCTAATCGAGTCACTGTGCTCATGCTACAGCCAGCTTTTGTTGTGATGAGCACTGTTCCTGGTTTAGAGTCACCTGGGACATCCTAGACCCCTAAAGGATCCCAAAAAATGAGCCCCCACGATCCCATTCCTAGGGTTTAGGGTTTCTGCATTGAGGGATCCCGGGGTTGGGGGATTTCCCGAAACAAGGGGTCCTTGAGGGGCCCGAGGGATATGTGGGACCAAAGCTGGGTTTTCATTAAGGACTTTATGGGAGCATTTTGGGAACTCTCATTTCAATCTTCTGTTTTCTGTGAGGGTTTAGGGTTTAGGGTTAAGAAGAAAAATGCACCCCCCAAATTGAGCATATGGCCATACTGCAAATGCCACCCATCTGAAGTTTTTTTGACGAGGTGCATAGGCGGTGGCTTGCTGTCTGCCACATCCAGAAGGGAGTTATGACCTCAAAGTGGAGTCCAGCGTTTAAGGTCTATGGTTCTACCTTAGGGGCCATAGGGATTTGCAGGATATACGAGGTTTAGGGCTTCTAGGGCTTAAGGTGAAAACTCACAGGTACATTAAGCCACATCAGCTGCAGCCAGCTGTTGCATACCACAATGGAACGATGTAATTTCAGGGGGGTGAAAGGGTTCAATATTAGGGTAGGTGAATACATGAGTGTACGTATCGGATAGAATATGCAGTGATAGATGTGTGTGGGATGCAAGGCGCCACGATAAGTGTTCCAAGGCCATGAAACAGTATGGAAACGCTAATACCCTAGCAGTAAGGAGTGTGCAGTGGCAATTTGAGCTACTGTTATAATATATTGAGAATATTTGATCTTAGGGAGGCGGGGTGGGGCTTTTGATGGTAAGGGGTGGGATTGCTTGTCCTTGCCCCTAAATCCTAGCTCCTACACCCCTCAACCGTAAGCCTTCTTAGGGGGAGGAGTAGTTTAGGCGCTTCTAGTGCTATCACCTGATGCTGCCGAGTGGCTCAAGCACAGGCTCAGTCCGGAGCCTGTCATGTTTTTAGAGGTACCTTTCAAAGGTTTAGGGTTTAGACACGCGCATCGCTCAGACCAGGCTTAGGGTTTAGGGTTTAGGGACACTCAAAATTACCCAGATAGTTACTGGGCATGGGTTCCCTATGAAGGACAAAAGTAGGGACTATACTAAACTACAAGAGAAACCCAATGTCCGCTGTTCAGGATCCCCCAAAAAAAAGCGCGAATATTGAGAGCAGCTCATATAGGGGTCATGTAGCTTGCTGGGGGTTAGTAGGGAATAAGGGAATGGATTATATAGGGTCTACATAGGGATTATCTTCCCTTGCGCCCTACTAACCCCCAGTAAAGTAGGGGGATTATGGAAAAGAAAATGGAAACTAACATTTAAGGTTTAGGGTCTGAGGTATGTAGGGGTTACGCAAGGAAAAATAGGGTCAGGGGATTAAGGTTTAGGGTGTCCCAAACTTAGGCGTACCTTCCGCCACCAGCTGACATGGCACCTGAAAAGGGGCCTGGGGTTTAGGGACCCAAGGCTTGTTTGGGGCTTCGTGTTAGTTTGGGAGACGGGTTGGTGCCCAGTTTCTGCTTTCTGTGGTTTTAATGGTGACCAAGAAGGCCTCACAAGTTTCCCCGCCTCCAATCTATATATTAGGGGTCCTAGTAAGGGCTATATATAGCCACATTATAATTATTATCCAACTGTTACTGAGTGGGGGCAGTATCCAAATCTAATTTGTTGAGACTGTCCAAGCCGCAGCCGCCGACTAGCTTAGGGTTTAGGGTAGATCTGACTCTGATTCCTGATTAGCCAGAGACTTTGCGATTTGCTCCGGGCAAGGGCATGCCTTCACAGAGGTGCGAGTCAAAACATGCTAGTAGGACTCCCCCAAAATACTTATACCATTGCAAAGCTTCCAAGTGATGCTCATGTAGATCGACTTGTCAATTAATCCCCTCCTCCTACAAACCTGCCCCAAAGTGTACTACCAGTGTATGTTAGGGGCAATATCTAGTAGTTGTTGGTGGGGTTTCATCGAGGGGAAAGTGGTGACAGTGTCTACGGCTCCTACAACCTCATACCTTAGGAGGACACCCCACCCTGTAATAGTGGTATAATAGGAATATAAGAGGACCCTAAGCTAATCCTTATTATCCTTCATAGTCACTATTACACGGTGGGGGGTCCACCTAACTCATACCGAACACGGCAGAAGCGCCTGAAAAGCGCAAGCTGGCGAGGATCCCGCGATCTGCCGCAGAGTATGTCAGACAGGAATTCAGGGGCCTAAGGTACTACCATTCATGGAGAATCACATGAACCAAAAAATGGAAAATGAAATGCATTTAGGGTTTACATAAGGTTTGGGGATACTAGCCTGCCTCGTATGAACGATGACGGGGAAATAGGAATTATGTGGTGGTTTATAGGGTGTTTCATGCAGAATGATTTCCAAGAATATGTTGATGACTTTTTGACTCTGCACTGTAATCATACGAAGAAACTAGGACCAGAAATTTAGGCTTCTAGAGATGGGGTCAGGAAACATTTTTCAGGATTTGGGGCTTCAGATGCGGACAAAATGGCTGTGAGAGCCACGGTCATAAGCATGGATACGCGAAGGTTGCCTGATGCTTTAAGTGCTGTCTGCCTCAAGCCAAGTCACAGTAGTAGCAAATGAGTTTCCGTGGCCGTTGGGGCTGGTGGTGGCGTGGAATTTTGAAGAAACTTGCCTGCTGCCTTTCATCTTGGGCTACTTTCACCACCTTTACTGCCCTCCTAAGTTTCCCGTATTAGGTCTGTTGAGGGATAATGAAGCGGACAATAAGGGGTGTAGTATGGGAACCCATGACTTCACTAGCCCTGCATCGCGCCTTCTCGAGTTGGACCATCGTCCTGGAGACTTGCTAGGTTTTTAGGCGGTTCAGGGCTTAGAGTTTAGGGCGGGAATACCCAACTCCCCCTTAAGCCTAACAGCCAGCCTTCATTGAAGGTGTTCTGAGGGCTTGGGGGATTGATCTGTAAAGGGGATGGTCCAGGCTCCTAAACCTGCAGGGGTCCAGGGTTTAGTTTAGGGTCCAGAGCTACCAAATAAAAAAAGCCTACAAACAATGGGCCGTTCAGGATCCAAAGGCCTGCTGGACTACCCCCTTTGCACCATTGATTTGGGCTACGAATTTTAAGGTTTCAAGTAAGGATTTTCATGCATCAGGTTCAGGATTTGGCTGCTGGCTTCTGAATGGAAAGCTCAGAAGGCTACTCCTGAAATAGATTTTAGAAGGCCTGCCTCCAAAAATCCAAGGAGATTGAATACCTTCCTACAATTTTAGGACCCCGAATCTAAACAGATTATAAGGGACCTCTTCAAGAAAAGAGGTCCAACATTAGTGCGGAATGCGGGCATCCCCTTCTCTACGGGCAGGGTACCCCGCATGACCATATGGCTTGCAAGGTTCTATGGGGCTTGTAGATGCTTGAGAAACTCCCCGGAGGCTCTGCGAGCGAAAGATATTGAAAGCTCCGAAAACTGCAGTTGCGAGTAGGGAGTTCGCACCCCTTGCTCAGGATCTCCCCTTCATGGCAGGCAAGAATGTTCTAGCCCCTCCCTCATTTTGCGCCACAGGACATCAACTACTCCAACTAGGGTCTGCCTGAATCTTCGGTGGGCATTTAACTTTTTGATGTTGCCACACCCGTGACACAACATCCATGGGGCAGCACCATTGAAGCTGCCTCTGTGCACTTGTCGAAGGACTTCCGCGATGCCCTGCAGGGTTGCCAGCAAAGAAAATGCAACATTAATGAATATCAGGGCTCTAAGGGGATTCTCTCCCCAAATATAAAAATCAACCCACCTCCAAAAAACAAATTTCCAACTTCAAACTCATTAGATACTGTGAGGGATTAGGGGGGATACTTTTTGTCAGGAGGGCACATTCTGCACCGTGCCTGGTGCCTGCGTCCGGAGAAGCCAGCGCACGGGTGTCCTTCCAAAGCACAGGTTTAGGGTTTAGGGGCTTAGGGCTTAAGCAAAATCTCCACTAACAATTGCATAATCGAGATTTTGTTGGTATATGTAGCTATGAATGTTACCCCTACAGTCGACTGCTACTGGGCGGCGGCAGTCCCAAAGAATGCTTTGGTTGACATTCTTCCCTCAGGCGTGGGGACCCTCTCCGTCTTCATAATTTAGGAGCCCCACCCCCAATTAAGTGAGTAGTGTTTTTTTGCTGGTTGAACCTAGTAAGATTATATTCCTTATATAGAATACTATACCCCAAAAGGAGGACAGAATCTTACTCTATATTGGGTACCATAGTATCCCCAAATAAAATACTGCACATCAGTGACTCCATGCTCTGCCTCCTTGGTGGCACCCGGAGGTCGCCGAGCCTCGCCAAAGGCAGCACACGCATCATGCGTGTCAATCACCTCCTGTCCCCTTTCTATGGAATCTTCCCATTGTTATAGGGATATTAGGAGGAGGGAGATAGAAGAAGATTCATGAAACTCAGCAAGCCGGCTTTGCGGCAGCTTTTTGGCCCGCAGCTTTCATCAGTCTCAAAAGACTCTGTGCCTCACGCATTTCTGCGGAGGGTAAGCTGGCAGCTGCTAGCAAATTGGCAGGACTTATGTCCCAAACCCTGCCTGCCCAAACACTTTGTTGAAGGACGACCCACAGCGCTTCGTCAAGAGTCACCTGTTTCGTCTTTTTAGCACCCCTTTGGCTGACTGCGTTGATCGTCACATTCGCGGCTTGAAAAGGCAGACCCCGCCTCAGATCCAAACTTGAGCTGACCCTCCTGCCTGTCCCAAGAAGACTTACCACCGGAACCAGACTGTGATAAGCCTGCTCGCAGGCCGCAATAACGTTTGCGCGCAGAAAGCCAAGGTGGGATGTATGGCAAGAAGCTTGCTGCAGCAAAGCTAGCATCGGTCGCCACTGACTGCCCTGCTGAAGCATATTGCTGACTATACCATACGTGAAAGGGTCATGTGGGGCCAGACGGTCCACTGCTAAAACCAGCTGCGTGACTAATTCCCATTGTTGCCCGGCAGCGCAAGCAGCCAGCAAAGAGTTGCTTGCTACAACATTGGTCTCGATGCCTGAGAGTGCAAGCTCATGGAAGTAAAGCTTAACAGCTTTCTGCCAATGACTTGCAACTTCCAAGGCAGAAAGCACTGTAGTATATGTAATAATGTCACTGCGACAGCTGCTCTGTTGTAACTCCGCAAATACAGCCAGGGCAAGAGGCCATCTATGAGCCTGAGCACAGGATTTCAGCATCGTGTTAAAGGTCAGGATGTTGGGCTCCAAATTGTGCCTGGTCATTTCGGCGCCCATTGAAAGGACCAACTTCCACTGCTGACCAACTGCACAGGCACCTGCAATCGCATTCCATGTCACGATGTCAAAAGATTCGCCAGCCAAAATCTTCCTGCGACTGGCGCACGATCTGAAGAGCCGTAAGGCCGCATCCCAGCGCCCTGCATTACCACATGCTGCAATGGCGGTATTCAGAGACACCAAATCAGCAATGGCGATGCTTCTATCAAAAAACAAGTTTACTGCCTCTGCCCAATCAGCACCTTGCGAGCATGCGGCGATGAGAGAGTTCAGCGTGATGTTTGTTGGCTGTAGGTGTCGCTGCTGAGCGCGGTGGAGAATCGCAAGGGCTCGAGACCAATGAGTTCCCATTGCTGTGATGAGGTTATTGTACAGCACGATGGTCGCATCTTTTGGAGCATTTTCCTCGACCTCCATCAGCAGCGATAGTGCTCGTCTCCAATGGCGCGCTTTGGCCATTGAAGACAAGACTTCGCTCCAAATCACCGAGTTCATCTCGACTCTGGAAACACTCATCTCCTCCAGGATGAGCAAAGATGCTTTCCACTGCGTCCCCTTGCTGCATGCGAGCAGCTCAGCTCCATAACTCCTCACATCCTGGGACCCCCAGCAAACCAAAAGGGAAATTTGGTATCCCGACTTTGTAGTGGGTGGTTATAGGAGGAACCCAAGGATCCTGAAAATTTAAAAAAAGGGCTTAACTGGTAGCTTCCGAAAATAGGGGGACCCCAATTTAGACCCTGATATACTATAGTCGTTATTATAGGGACCCTCAAAATGGTACCCTCTATAACCCCTTTTAAAGGTACCCCAAAGGCAACCCAGCATCTAAAACATGTGCCAGTTTGGCCAGACGTATGCGCTGGGCCAGCGCCAGTGCATCTCTCCACTGTCCGCCCCAGCACAAGCGAGAAATCCAGTAGGTGTAGCCTGGCAGTGTGGAGTAATATAGGGAGAATGAAAAAGGAAATGGAAACTACTGTATCATAACAGGGTATATATTGGGGTTATACTAGGGGATAGGGGGGAATATGGTAATCTTCCAGAATAAGGGGACCCCAGTATAGACCCCAATATACTATGTTCCTTACCATGTAGACACGCAAAAGGGTCACCCTAATTTCAGGAAAATTCCACCTTTGTTGCTCCTAGGAGCCTTTCAGAAATCTTGTTGAGAGCTGTCACTCAGGATGCTACTAGCAAATGCAACGCATCTCGGGAACAATGCATGTCTACACTCCCTGGGTACCCTATCCCCTTTTTGAGTCACGGACTGAGCCGAGCAACCCTAAATACCCTGAAAGTTTCGGAATGACAATTTACTGAGGCTCTTAGACACCGTGTCTCAATAGCTGCCAATTTTCCGTGATCCATCCCCAAGCAAACCCTGAACATGTATTACATGTCGTGTACCGGTCAGATGCCTGCACTACCCACAGGTAAGATGTCTAGGATCATGCCAAGTTTGCATGGTTTAGTCTAGTTTTGTGTGCTTACTCTCGCGAAGGAAATAGTCCAGCGTCTGTGACATTTGATACCCCAGGCCAACCTCCAAATCCCCTCAGTATCCTGTACTCTAACCCGCTCACCCCTACATATACTCGTTTATCATCTTGACACCCTTATATGCTCCCTACATATCCATATAGAACTCTGTTGAATGGACCCCTTGTTGTCACACAGCAGCTCTTGGGACTCAAGGAGGACAACTTGAGGGCGGCAAGGTCTCGACTTGCTCTCAAGCATCGGCTGCATCGCATGTCGGGCCATGTCGACGAAGGCGTCCATATTGCAAATTGCCTTCCCCCAAGATGAAAGAAAGCCCCCTCCCCCACTACCTTTGCCTTACCCTAAACCCTAAACCCAGGGTATTGACTGGGGAAAACAGCATGCCAAGCGGCAACTTATTGCCCTGGAGATGGTTAAAAGGTGGTCTGATGGGGAGGGGAATCTAGAGGAGGCTGCCACCTTGATCCAAACAGACTGCCGGAGGGAAGTCAACTGTTCCTGTCAGGTGGTTCTGTTTCTCCGCAACTCAAAAGGGAAACATTCATGCCCACAAAGCAAATGCCTGCAGCTGCCTGATTTTTGAGGCTGGCAGCCCCGCTCGAACGCTTCAGTTTCTGCGCTCATGTCATGCTGTCCGTCATGCAAGCTTTCCACAGAAAGCAGCTAGGGTAATCAAGCACCCAATCCACTGTAGCAGCTCTGTCGCAAATAGCGCGACATTCACAATCGCCAACGTTAACGTAAGCACACTTTGTTGCTAATTTGTTGGCTCAACAGGGTGAGATGGCAGCATCTTGTAATTTTCCTGATCTTCTGGCTTCAGAGATGCCACAGAGCAGCCAAGGAGCACCAGCATCATTCCTCAGCGGCTGTCAATACATGGGGGGTTGTTCTAAAGGTCCTTGTAAAGAAGGGACCATTGGGAATGCACTTCCTTACAAAGGGGATCCTAAGCAAACAGGGAACCTACATTATGGCCACTTTTGGGACAGGTATTCTGCACAACTACTACACGTGCGGAACTAGAAGTCTTGACAATCTACTCGAAAAGAGTGGAATTAGAATTCATGAGCCCTAGAATCCCCTTTGTAAACTGACTTGCAAACTTTGAGAAATCCCAACGAAGATCCAACTAAGAGGCGCGAGGGTGCTGTGGAGGGCACGTTTCGTTACAACTTCAACGCTTCGCAGTTTCGCATAATAGAGCCCGCACTCCTGATTTGGGGTACCTTGTTTTAAGCTCAGGACTGAGGTGCCGGCCTGAAGGAACTCTGCAGTGTAAGAAGCTTGCAATTATTCAGGGTACCCTAAACCCTAAACCCTAGCTCCGACCTCTAAAAGGATACTGTAAGGTCTATGGCAGCCAACCCACAGGCCTATCATAGGCCTGTTGCCAAGGCTCAGGGTTCCTGTATGCCTTTTTGGGGATTGAGAAGCCGAACCCATAATTTGAGAGGAATCCACCCCTAAATCCTAAGGCCAACCCCTACACCCTTTTCTGAGTCACGGACTGAGGCCTGCACCCTAACCCCATACCCTAAATCCTAATCACCGGAACCTAGTGAATCAGCGTCAGGGATGACCTATCATGCTGTCCAGTCTCCAGCAATCTTTGACACCTTTGGCACCTCTCCAAGCAGCAGGAAATTCCTTGCAGGGTTTAGGGTTTTAGGTATCCACACAAGTGCATGATTCAAGTTGGCGCATGTTCGAGGCTGCTTGTGTCCCATCACGTATCTTAACAACGCAGCTTAACAGGCCATGTTGCTTTGGGGCGGGAATGCTCGCATGGCAGTTTCCCTAAATAGGACCCCCAACTTAAACCCCCACAATATTATCAACCGTGTACGGAATCCGTACACTGTCATGATCATCGTCGCTGCCGAGGGGCAGGATGCACATAGGGACTGAGTTGCTGTCGATGATGGCCGTTGCCAATGCAGCCTTCGTATCTGGCACCTCGTGGAAATCTCTTAAACCAGACCATGCATGGCTTTGCTGGGGGTAGCCAGGTCTGGTGCAGCATCTCAGATGTGGCCGGTTGCGGTGGTTTGTTTGTTTGGCAACGCTTGGTGCGGTTTAGGGTTTAAGTGGAGCACTATGTTGAGATGCCGTCAGAATGACTGTGCCACTTTTTTGCAACCCCCAACATAGCCTCATAGGATGCAACCACGGTGAAGAGGCCCAGCATAGATGCCACTGCATTGAGCGTAGGCCAAACCAGATTTGCAGGTCTCAGTATCGAGCTGTAGCTCCCATCAGATAGGAGGAGCCGAAGCAGAAGGTATCCTGTGGTCATCAAGGGGGGCTTGGGTTTAGGGTTTAGGGGGTTTAGGGTTTAGGGGGTTGCTCAGTACTTCTGACTAACATGCTCCCACGCATGAAGCACAAAGTTACCACGGTGTGAAAGAAATCTCCAGGAAAAAACTGCACACCCCACAGATAGGGATTTTACAACAGTCTCACAAAGACTCGCACCCAATGAATAGGGCCCCCAAGTGTTGCTTCGATGCTGGCCCATTAACATCCGTTCACACAATATTATTCTTCTAAAAGACGTTACCACACCCAAACAGATGAAGTAATCTTATTGTAAATCGGGGACTATAGGATCCCCACATGAGGCACTACTTACCTGGCCTAGCGATCCAGATGAGAAAACGATTGCGGCCGATTTTGGCCGTGAGGGCAAATCCTCTTCGCCTGCTAAGCCTTGGTCACTCAACATCTGAGCTATAATCTAAACTTCTAGTATCCCCCTGAATAAACCCTATAGTAGTGCCCAGTATAGTATAGCTCCCTTCAAGGAGTTTAGACTATACGTCATCTGAAGGCTTGAGGGATGTTGTGAATACAAGGGTAGTATGATTCCTCTAAGCGGGTTCTAGGGAATATATAGGGTTTAGGATTTTGGGCACTTGCATTGCCGAAGCAGAGCAAGGTACAATTCGGGCCTGGATTCAAGGTTGAAGGTTATTTCTCCAAATAGTGGAGTGCCAAATGGAAAAAGAAGATGCTGAGGGTCAGAGGGACGTAGTAATAAGATAGCTTTGGGCTTAAAACCCTAAACCTTAAACCCTTAAACCCTAAACCCGTAAACTAAACCCCTAAACCCTGCACCCTTAAACCCTAAGGCTTAAGGCTTAGGATGTCGGCTGAAGGTTCAAAGTCCTCCTTTCCGGAAGCCTTGAGGTGAAGTAGTCCAAACGAAGCCCCAACATAACCTTAATATAACCCTGGTAAAACCCCAATATAACCCTAATACAATCCTAATATAACCTCAATATAGCCCGAATATAACCCCAATAGGACCCTAATATAATCCTAGTATAACTCCAAAACCCCTAATATAACCCCAATATAACCCTACTAGAAACATATTCACTTATCAAGATCAAGGAATGAGCCTGGCAAGACTTAGACTGATTCAGACCAGACCGCCGCAACTTTTGTGAATATGTTTATGTTAGGGTTATTATATTAGGGTTATATTGAGGTTATATTAGGGTTATATTGGAGGTATATTGGGGTTATATTGGGGTTATATTAGGGTTATATTAGGGTTATATTGGGGTTTTATTAGGACTATATTAGGGTTATGTTGGGGCTATATTTGGGTATGTGATTGCACTACTTCAAAAAACCTAGGCCCACAAGAGTTGGTCTTTCGATTCCGCGTGCAAGCGTACCAGGACATTGACCACTGCAAGGATTCTGGTCTGGGATTTTTTTGTCTATGGGGTTCAGAAAACGGGGTCCTGTTACGGACCTACAGTTTGGTGAATGCAGAGAAATCATAAGAAACACTCTTCAAGGATTCTGCAGAGATTGGAAATTACATGAAAGGGCAAATGCGTGCACCTGCGAAAGGTCTTGAGACGCTTTTTTGGGGCAACCGGCTATGACAAGCTGGCACATGTGTCCAGGGATTTCTGCAGGATGGTTTCCGTAGTTATTTGGGATTCCAGGTTTTTGTGTCTGTATTGAAGCTTGTTCTAGGGCTTCAGGCTTTGAGGTTCAAGGCTAGTCAGAGGAGCTTCCAAACAAGAAAAGCCCTGAACGCTACAGCCTAAGGAGTTTACTTTGGATCCCAGAAGCGGATGGTGACAATGGAAGCAGCATAGAACAAGCAGGACATGCAAATCCAGAAAAACGATCCTTGGCTGGACTTCGAAGAAGGTTTAGGGTGTAGGATTTCAGGGTGTAGGTTTTTAGTTGAATTTGAAATAACTTTAGGGTGAGGGTTTAGGGTTTAAGGGTCTAGGGATTTTCGCGGAATGTGAAGTAGGTTCAGGGTTGGACTTTAGGGTTCAAAGTCGCTTAGTTTAAGGATTATCACTTGAAGGCATGACTCGGCCATGTCATGCTACAGCTCACAGCCTGTCCACTCTCAGATCATATCCTTGGCAAACCTGTCCTTTAGAGACCTGGGTTATATTGGGGTTCTATTGGCATAACGGAAAATAAAATGGAGACGACTATTTAGGGTTTAGGGTTTACGTCTTTTTTGAAATAGGGGGACCGCAATATAGACCCTGGAGTACTTTAAGCCTTATTATAGGGACCCCCAACCAGGTACCCCCAATCTTAGGAAACCCCCAAATCAATGTGAGACATCCTCATTTCTTGCTCGGGCTCGATCTTGCAGGGCTGACTGATCGTGTGCTGGCTGTGTCAAAAGGCCAGACATGTACAGCACGCCCGCCATTATCAGAAGGCATCCCAGAATTTGTGGTCTTGTCAGCGTCTCACCGCTGTAGATGTAAAAGAAGAGCCCAACAAGAGGTACCTGTAGTCCCCTTAGACCTATAATAAAAAAACACATTTGCAATAATTCCTTTGGGTTACACTAAAAACTTAACCAATAATTCCAAAAAAATCACCCACAATTACTAAGGAGACTACAGGTACATTTGCAACCACCACAGATTGATGGGGTCCCGAGTTCACCTCATCGAAAGAGAAGCTCAAGCAGCCACAGGTCTGAGCCAAAGCCTGGTTGCCTTTAAAGAAGGTAGATTAAGTTAATATGGGTATATAGGGTTTTACGGAAATTTTGATTAAGTTCAATATGGGTATTTAGGGATCAAATCAGAATCAAATCTTGAGTTTTGAGTAACAAAAAGATGGTTATGTAGTACATAACAGGGTTTCCTTGTTATCACAACTTAAGTTAACCTCCTTAACAGCAACCCGGAAGCAATAAAGGCGCCACTCAGAAGAAAGAGAGACAGTCTCAGAGCCGAAGCCTTCTCAGTGCAGTGCTTGGCTTCACTCCTGGACGTAAGCATTTTCTGACAGAAATAATAGTATTCATATTAATAAGGGTAACAATAGTACTAGCAGTAAAATAGCCATAGTGACACGATCAATAGCAAGATTCAGTAGTAGTAATAATATTACTATTCATAATACTCTTGGAATATAATCTTACAGGCTGCATAATGTTTCAGAAGCCGCGATCTTATTTCCGCGGGGACGGTTTTGCAACAACTTCGCTACAACCCCTTCAAGTGATATCGCTCTTGCCACATCCTCTAGGGCAACGTAGCTTTGTCTTTGAATAATTTTGGCCACATAAACCAACTCCAACGTCACAAACTGTAACTAAGTACATATTCTGCTTCCCCGTCCTGAAGCTCTCGCAGAAAGTAGCTAGCAGCAAGCATCCCAGCAGGCTAAGGATGCCAACCATAAGAAGCATTGCCTCGGCTGCTGTTAAGGAACTTAAACTAAGTTACCATAATGGGTATACATAGAATATGGTTTCCCCGATATAATGACTTAAATTACGGTCCTTAACAGCAGCCCAGTTGCCGACATGTACTCCACCGGGCTGAACATGTCTCCAGCATAGGCAACAAAGAAGTTGTCAAAGCCGAAGAATACCTTATCAAGTTGGGCCACTCCCCCTACAGTAATAAGCTACCACAACAGGTCATAAGAGCTATAATCGCCCAGTACCTTTACAAGGGCAGTTACCGTAAGGGGCATGACAGTGCTGGCAAGTTAGGCTGTCCTTTGTCTTCGGCCCCAAAGGGATCTAAAAATTAGATCCCCTAGAACCATATGGGAAATTGTGTAAAGGTTATATATGGGTTTTAGTGGGTCTACTTAGAGGATCTAATTTTTAGATCCTCCCAGAATTTTGGGTTGAGCCCCAGTAATGGAAGCTACAGGAGCTGTTCTCAAAAACCTGGATCCTTTTGAAGTGAAGCGGTAGACTGCACCGAATATCTTGGAGTGCAACCAAAAGGGACAGGAATCTGAGTTCTGAAGCTGCCCAAACAGGTAGTTGAAGGGTCTCTAGCTCATTTCAGTCCCCTATATAATTCCCAGATAAATCTCCATTTTAGAAGTCTAGATCCTAAACCCTATTTAAACCCCTATCAGGAGCCTTTCAACAAGCCCTAGAGTGGGATCTCTACATAACACCCTTTAAGAAGTTTAAACCCTTAGCCCTCAAGCCCAAACTTTATATATAATCCCCTATGTAACCCCCATTTAAGGAGTGCAGACTAATGCTCCATACCCTATACAATCCCCTATATTACCTGTATAACACCCCTTCTGAGGAGTTTAGACCCTAACCCCTAAACCCTGTAGAACCACCCCTCTAAGGAGTTTAGACTCAGTATCCTGCTTGATAAGGCCTACAACCGGATCCCTATGTAACCCCCAGCTCAAATGAGCTATATCTAAACTCCTAGTATCCCCTGAACAACCCCTATTAGTAGTCCCCTATATATTCCCCTCCAAGGAGTGTGCTCAACATGACCGCTATTCCATAGCGAAGAGCCGAGGCTAAGCTGGCCAAAGCCACCCAGCCTCGCTTGTCGGGTGGCCTTCCTTGGAGGATTTTGGGGGTTATATTGGGATAATGGAAAACACAGTGGAAACTATTTTAATAGGGTTATATAGGGTTTAAGGGTTAGGGGTTCAGGGTTTTAGGGTCCAGAATTCAGGGTCAGGGTTTGGGAGTTTAGGGGCAAGGCTAAGGGTTTAAGATTTAAAGTTTAGGATTCAGGATTTCACAAAGATAGAAGTCTACATGGGGGTCTCCTAAAATCAGGGGTACCATTTAAAGGGCCCTTATAATAGGGTCTAGATGTGGGTCCCCCTATTTAGGGAGACTACCACATGAGCCTTGAGAAGGATCCTCAGAATACATTTGTGATCCCATGCAACTCCGATTGTAAGAAGCACACTAAACGTTGTCCTTGGATAACCAGGGCCCAAACACGACCAATAGCAACAGCCAGGACGATCCTGATACCACAACTGCGAAACCCTGCAATCTTTGCAATAGTTGTAGATGCATTTCCTGGTTAGCAGATCTGGACGGACCAGCAAAGCAAGAAAAGGCTACTTGGCTGTCGGGTGTTCGCAGCTCGGCGATCAGCAAACAAACTGCCAGCAGCAACCAGAAAGCGGCGAACACAAGCAGCATGTTTGTAGTATGTCAGAGCAATGCCATTATATGTGTTTGCCGTTCTCGTTCACCGCTTTGCCTGTCTTTACAACTTGAGACTTGGGTCATGCGCTGCCTATAAGGCTTACTAAGCTAGCTGAGCTGTGGCAGTAGTCACTAGTGTCTTCCAAGCACATGACGGAATCTGCACCTGCTAGATGCCAAAGCTGCGAGTTCACGATGCTGGTCAAATGAGCAGCATGCAAACACTTGGCAGGAGTGCAGATTTCAACGGCAGGGCGGTCATCCCCCACGTCACGGAAGATGGAGCTACTACATGGACTTCCTGGACAGGACTGCTGCTCAGAACATGGACCTACTTGCTGGAGTTGTGCATGGTTATTCAAGCTTTTTCTACCGCATAGGATCCAGCAATAGACCTTCCAAAAGATTTTCATCATCACCCCCCTACGGAATTCATCCTGTTGAGCAGCTCGTTATTTTGATTTGCACGAGTTTAGGCCGCGCCGCGGCAAAATTGAAGTCGACTGTACATATATATATATATATAATGTATATATGTAGACATATTCCATTTGCAACGGGTACCACCCAAAAAAATCCAAAAAAGTTGTGCTGTAGCCCTAGAGACGAAACTGCAGCCCTTTGCTTAGCATCGAGGGCTAAGGCGCTACATGCTACGCCCTGCACCTCTGGCCTTTGGCTAGCTAGGAATCAAGGAATGGAGGCTTATGGTAGTCCCTACATAACCCATTATAACAGTTTCCATTTTCTTTTCCATTCCTACCCAAAACCCAAAACCCTATAGCACCCCATTATAATAGTTTCAATTTTTTCTCTTCCGTTATACACCTGTGCAAGCTGGCCTTTGTGAGATCTGGACTCTCGGGCCTGTCGGGCCTGCGAGAATTGAGACACGCATCGCGCAGAAGGCGTGACAACTTCCGCTTTGTGTTGAGCTTTTTTGGGATGTCCGGGATGGGTTTGAAATGGGGTTAGCAAGGAGGCCGCACTCTTTTCGAGACCAGTCTCTAAGCAGTTGGGAAGGTACCACCAGATTCTAAAGGCCAAGTAGTTGTCTTTCCACATGCCACTGGTTCCCCAATCCAATCCAATCCACTGTGTGTCAGCTAGTTCCGAATGAAGAAAAAGTGGTAGTGCGTCTCACTCAACAACCAGTAGCGCGACCAGACCTCCAACAAAGCGTGCCTTGTTGCACCCCTCTTTGGCCGGCCGACAGGGCACGCCTGCCACCAAGGAAGCAAAGCCCCAAGTTCAACGGAATGCGCTTTCGGCCCGCATAACAGGACAGAGCGTTTCTTGGATCGGTAGAAATTTCTGCGCCCAAGATGCCGAAAAACAATTATCCAGTTCGGCAACAGCAAATGCCATGGGAGGGAAGTGAGGGTTTGGGCGGAGGCCCAAACCCGCAACCCTAAACCCGAAGGACTATCACGCCATCCTCGGTATTGAGAAACCCACAAAAACTCAAGGATCGCAGAACGCGCATTCTGTGGATGTCACCTCACAAAGCTCTTTATGGCGTTCAAGCAGCCAGCCCCAAACCACCCACAGAAATCTGGCAGCTGCACTGCGCTGGAAGGAAGGCTTCCTGTCTTCTGGCGAGGACTCTCTTGCCTGCACTGTTGCAATAGATTTTTGACACTTTCATGGCCGAAGCAGCGCAAGGCACAATCCGCAGTAGATGTTAGGACTTGGGGTGTACGGGTTTCAAGTCTGGGGCGCAAGGTTGCGGGCTTCCTTCGCCACAACATTATCTGAGAAAGTCACTCGTCTTGCTCATGAACCCAGCTCGGGAAGAAGGTCTCACTGTGCAACATCTTGCAACACTTCAAGAGTCCGCGCGGGAGAAGCCAGAACCTCCAAAAGGATGCAAAACGATGTGATTTCGAACTACCGTGGCAGCTACATTGCTGACCGTAACCGATTTTATCATAGCTACTTCGTGCAGTCCATGCTATTAAATACGTATAAAAAACCTCTCCGTATTTGTAATCGAGAGTTTTGCCATAATCCATTCATTCTCCCATTCTGTACTGGTCCCCTACCCCAATACTCAAGCCCGTTCAAAGTGGTAACGTAAACTCACCCAACAAAGTACCCCTGATCTTCAATCTACTGGTAGGGCGGAGAAAGGGGGGCATGATTTTCTGAGGAGGAGTGGAGTAGGTGCCCAGGAAAGAAACAGATGCGGGTGGCGCCGAGCCTTGCAACCTTTGGCACGGCCGAAGGTGCCTGTTTGCAGTTGGCAAAGGTCCCCCAAGATCTCCAAGAATGGAAGGTTTACGGCAATAAGCGGTTTTGTAGATCTGAAGCTGCTTCAAGAAGAACTCATATGAGACCAAGGTGCGAAACAGTTTGATCTGTTTCGATAAGCCTTATCATACCTGGCCTTCGGCATTGTCAGCGAAGCAGGAGTCCTGATGTGGCAACAAAATTTTATTTACTATATACCCTTCTCATGCATTGCTGGTAACCTAAATTAAGTTCCTTAATAGTCACGATGCGCCCTTGCTTCTTTCCCAAGCCTAGCCTGGAGGTCCTTGCCCTCTTGCTAGGCTGCAAGAAGTGGTACATGACAGTACACGTATAGTAATGGGAAAGCCAAGACCTGTAAGCCTGCATGCTGTCTTTTTCTGGATTCTTAAGCCATTGCAGTGCCTGATGGTGCAGAGCTACGGGCCTTCCAAGGCTTACCTCGGCCTTTGCTTTTGCTGTTGGGTTTGCCTTTGCCACGGCCAATGGAACCCTCAGTGAGACTGGCACCAGATCCCACGCTCCCGATGCGTTCACTCGAAAAGGTGATAGAATCTTCGTCGTTCGCAGCGCGTGAGGGTCGCAACCTGGCACGCCCTGCTAGGAGGTCCAGAGCACCTTGCACTGGTTGCGAATGTCTATGCCTTTGTCCACGAGCGCGATGCAAGGTGGCGTTGAAGTGGTCGGAGCTCCTGCTTCGGCCAAGAAAACAAACAACTGGAGCATTGCAATTATGGCTACAAGATTGTCACGATGCAATTTGCAGCCAGACTTAGGTATCCAAGTCTCCCTTTGAAGAGTGGAACTCCGCGATGCGTGGAATGGGCAGCATGCCCAGCGTGTGGTCTGATGGACAGACCGCTGGTACCATCATAGCTCTTCTGCCACTCTTTGCTCCACGCACGATCGTCTGGGGAACACACCTGAACAAGTCGGAACTGAAGTCACCATAAAGTAATGTAAAGTACCTTTTGCAATTGGACTGTGAATTTTGCCGGGCGATGTACTTGCATAAAATACCCCCCAGATCCACCCTTCTCGCCTTGCACTTCTGTATCCACGTATATGCATATACATATCCCCCGAAGCAATCCGTAAATCCCTAGTCCCTCAGCTATTTTGTGCATCTGGATTGCAGCGACTCACCCCTCAGCCTTCTCGCTCTCACACATTTGCACGCCTCGGCCCTCAAGCACGAAACCTTGTAAAACCCGACATGTCCCTGGAACCCGTATACATCTCTTTGTTCCCATATCTTTGGACCAGACCCACCAGAACATGGACCATCAGCAACTCTTCGCGGCGAAGAGCTTGGTACATTAGGAAGGCAGTGAGTCTGCGATTCCGGCGGGAATACAAGCCCAAATGGTTGTCAGGGCTTTTATACAGGAACACCGGAAGGGGGTCTTCCTTAGTAACGTCCAAAGGTGTCAAATTCCCGCGGAAGAGCTGCTCGAACAGCTTGAAAATCGACTCATCTGCGTGCTCGTGGTTGTCCCCGAACGCAAGTTGGGCGTTGATGCCGCGGTGAGTCCAACGCAAGGCTTGGACAGGAACCTTGGCGTTGCATGGTGTGACAGGAATTTCGGGGCAGCTTTCTTTACGATTGTATTTTCGAGTCACGTATGAAAGCGGTGTAGAACTTGGTACCAAGATCGCTGCAGGGACAATGACCTCTGCACCGATTACCAGGTTGTGAAGCTTGTTTTCGAGAAAGGAACTCAACTCTGCGGCTTTTGGAAGAAGTTGACACAAAGAAAACAGAGTTGCTGAAGGTTCACCAACATCATGCTGATCTGCTGCAGAATTCTCCATTTCTTGCTGTTGTTTCGGATGTTGGGCAGGCAACTCATCAACTGGGACGGAGGGCATCAACATTGGTCTCAAGCCGCAGCCAGTGTGATGTTTGGACATGCAATCGCTGCCACAGCAAGTGCTTTTGTGAGAGAAATTCAGGTGACTCTGGGCAAGCAAGCCAACATAAGATGGAGGTGGATCCAGGTGAGAAACAACTTGAGGGTGCAGCTAGTCAGAGGCAGACAGATGACAATGAGATACCCCGCCACTCTTACATTGACAGGCACAGCAAGATCTTGTCGCCTTTGCCATTGCCTCTTCCTCTGTCGCTGCAACGATCGCAATCGCAAAATGAAGTGTTGCATTGGTCACAAAGCAAGATCTTGTCGCCTTTGCCATCGCCCTTTCCTTTGCTGCTGCAACGATCGCAAATGGAAATGTCGCATCGGTCACAAAGCAAGATCTTGTCACCTTTGCCATCGCCCTTTCCTGTGCTGCTGCAACGATCGCAAATGGAAATGTCGCATCGGTCACAAAGCAAGATCTTGTCACCTTTGCCATCGCCCTTTCCTTTTCTGCTGCAACGATCGCAAATGGAAATGTCGCATTGGTCACAATTCAAGAGACCCTTCCCTTTGTCGTTGTAACGATTGCAAGTAGAGCAACGGCAACGCTCACAAGCAAACACCTGGCCCTTTCCTCTGTCGCTGCAGCGATCGCAAATGGAAGTGTTGCATCGGTCACAAAGCAAGATCTTGTCACCTTTGCTATCGCCTTTTCCTTTGCTGCTGCAACGATCGC
>CAJNIZ010021680.1:71083-85036 GCA_905231905.1 Symbiodinium pilosum
TGGGGATCCCCCAAAATGGTACCCCTCATTTTCGAAATCTCACGAACAACAACTGCATGCCCAAGCGATGGACGGCCACGGAATTTCCAAGCAGCATGCTGGCTGTAGATCTTTACTGCAAAGGTCAGCATTACCATCACCAGTGCAAAGTTGGTCTTAGTTGGTCTTACCATAGTCCAATTCGTTGTTGCTCTGTGCTCGTACATCACTTTTTGGTAAAGTTGCCTACAAACACTCGAAAGGCCACAGAGCGTGAGTCTCCGACTGCCCGTCGGCGTGGAGGCCTGCAGTTGACAGGCTGACGTCGCGGGGGAGTGCATAGCGAACCCCCCTCTGGAAGATTCCCCATCCTCCAAGGCGGCAGACGCAGAATTGCTATGGTGGTGGTGGTAGTAGTGGTAGTGGATTGGCGTGGTAGTGGTGATGGTTGCTGCCATGAGGTTGCAGCAAGCCATATTTTGAGCAGTATTCTGTAGGGAAGGGGGGGGGCTTGACGACTGAGGACGACGATGATAATGAGCATAAATAATGAGTCCACACATGTCTACAAGGCCCGGCCATGTTTTTCCTATTTGCACCGGCCGAAACATGCTAAGGCCAGCTCGCTGCTGCCGCAGTGGTGTGCGCAATGCGGGTGGCCGGCGGCACATTTGCCTGTGCCAGGGAGGCTGTATTTAGCTTGGGCTCTCAATTCCCAAATCCAGCAAAATTGTAAGGGTGCTGGGGCACAGGCATAAGCCACAACTCTGCGAGCGCCTCTGCAACCTCAATTGCAAACTGGAACGGTGGTTGTGGCTGAGGCTGGACCCCAGTGTCGACATTGTCCGGCAGAATGGCTGCATGTTCGCCGCTTTGCATGACTCTTTTGCGGACATGGTCTTTCAAGTCTAAACCAATTTGTGGGTCTTGCGAGCTTGTCCAAATAATGGCACGCTCATGTATCCGAGTCAGCAGCTTTGTGCAGAGGTTGAGCTGCTGCAAGTCGACCTCGGCACACAGAGAGCTTAGCTCATTGCAGGCTGCCAGCTACCGACAGCCACTTTCATCACGGTCTCGCGCGCCAGTATGCTATTGAGTCCCAGTGGCGCGTTTGACGGCAAGGCCGTGCTTGCCGAACCTAGGCCAAGCGAGTGCTTTTTTGGAGCAGCCCAACTTGAGCTGTTGAAATGCGTGCACTAGTTTTGCAAATGAGCTTCTGAGGCAGTTTGCAGCTAGGGACATTCCTTGCTTGCGCCATGACATAAGATTTTGGGGAGATATGTACCTAGCATGATTCACTTCTCGCTGCTACTGGAACTGCTGCAAGGCTGTGCTCATGACTAATGGTGACTCTGCATGACAGACCAACTCTTGGCCAACACGAAAGCGCTGAAGTCCCACCAAACCTAAAATTGAATAATGCAGAGTTGGACATTGAGAGTCACCATCGCTGTGCGGATGAGGCAGCCAATCACCAGCCCCACTCACTTCTCAGGTGCTGCGTAGTCCTTCAAGGACTTGACTTGGGTGGCCTGCACCTGCCCGTGTTCATGAAGGTTTAGGGTGTAGGGCTTTGAAAATGACATCCTTCATGCGCGGGGACGTGAAAGCCAAGGAGTTTAATACCCTAAACCCTAATCTGCCCACTTGTACTCGAGGCATCCAGGAGAAAACAAGGTGCCCCCCCTGTTGCAGGGGGCCCTATAAGGAGGAGTACCGTAAATTGCAGTCTATTTTCCGGGGCACCTATTCATGGAAACGAAGCCAGGGATAGATTGCAAATTCTGGTAGTTACTTTTGCTCTAATAATAGTAATACTAATAACCATAAGACTGATAATAACAATACAATAAAAAATGGAAATAATAGCAATGGTAATACCAATAATCATCAAAACAGTATATGTGCCATTGTCTAAACTCCTAGTATCCTCCTTAATAACCCCTTATAGTAGTCCCCTATATAACCCCCCATTTAAGGAGTTCAGACTATAGCTCATATAAGAAAGTGATGGCGGTCACCGCCTCGCTGGGCAAGGCTCAAACCACGATCTCGGTGGCGCCTCCACGTGCCCAGGTGGCCTTCACCAAGCTTAGGGTGCAGTTTTTAAGGAAAGAGGGTATAATAGGGTTTTAGGGTTTAGGGTCTTAGTTTTTTTTTTAAGGCGCCTCTTTTACCCACTAGCTGTTAGGTAAAGCTCAATTTGAGCAGGCGGGAACCGCCCCGTGGCAACCAGCTCGGAAAATCACTCGGCTCGCAACTCCTCCCTCGGGTCTTAGGGTTTAAGGTTTAGGGTTTAGAGTCAAGGCACACGTTAGCAGATTTTTCTGGATAGTGTCGCAGAGGAAGGGTATAGGAATCACAAAGTATTATGCGGGGAAATCCAGTGTTCGTTCCAGCAAGAACTTTTTTTGCAGTTGAGGCCCGTCACTGTGAGTTTGCAACTCAAGACGCAAAGTCCCTATTAGAGGTACCCCCCCCGACCCCCTAATTGGATGGTTAAGTCTTGGAACCATCCGTTTCTCCGAGGCACATCGCTGGACGAACCAACGACCTGGTCCTCGATGCCGCCCTCATTGGACCCACGCCTGTAGTATCCGTACTAATAGCAATGGTCATAGTGATGGCCAGAATACTAGATAATGCTCATAGTAACAGCAAGACGCAAGTGCACGGCTTGAATGTTCAACATCCGGGGCTTTGAGGGCTTGATTCTACGCGATTTTTTCAAGCGATCCCCACTATCTTACCCGTCTTAACCGATTAGCACTCTTCGTGAATGTCAGAATTCGAAGTGCAGCTCGCGCCTGATGCGGAAAAACCCTTTCTCTCCCCAATACGGGTTCCAGCTGTTGGCAACCTGCAAGGCATGGGATTGCAGGAAGTGCGCGCTTTCAATGCACATGCTGTCTCATGCTCTGGCATTGGTATTTCTCAAAGTTGAGGTCCCTCGGCTCTACTTCAAAATGGCTGAATTCTCATTCTAGGTACTTCGAGAAAGCGCCCCACATTTTTGAGATATTTTGAGAAACTCACACATGCTGTGCCGCTTCGTGGATGGCGCGGAGCCTTCCAGTACTTCACGCCGCCATCGACTCCCCATCCCACCTCAGCAGCTCTCACTTGGAGGCCTTCCAGAATAGCTTCACGCTTTGGGAGAGCGTCTGCATCCCCTAGCTGTCTCCTACCTCGTTGGGGGTATCGGTCCCCCCGACCAAGGCCCCTGCCTAAGCATTCGCTCTTTGATGTGTTTGGACATCGTTGCTGCTAGGATTTCTACAAAGGTTGTTCTCAGGGTGCTTGGACTCCTCATGTTTCGGATCATCCTTAAGGGTTTAGGGTTTAAGGGTCCCTGAGCACATGGCATGGTTCAGGAATAGCATGCGGGAAATTGTTCATCAGCTCTGGGACCTACAACACATGGGAGTTTCCATAGATAAGCCACCGCACATATACGCTGAGCAACACAAGCTTGATTCTAGGCTATATCAGAAGGCGCCCCTAGTTTCGGAAAACCCAGATTGCTCGTGCAGCTGCTGGCACCATGCGCACGGCATGTCCACCAGCCATTTCACCAGTGACGTGGTGGTAGATCCTGATGTCGAGGTTTCCAAAAACGGGGCGGGGGGGATAGAGTTCCACGAAAACCTAATGGCTTGGCCAGTTGTGGATTTCAGTGAGTAAGGTTTCCAAAAATCAGATCTCCAGTTTGGAGGTCGTTATGATGAGAATTAACATATACCAGCGGATAATACTAGGGGACCCCTATTTGGAAATGAGCAGCAGCGATTCTGGTAGCAACAGACATGCATACGTGATAGAAAAATGGGATGATACCAATGAGGCACGCAGGTTTTTGGTTGATGTACGTTTCTCATGCGCTTGGCAAAGTCGGCTGGCGTGTCCAGATAGGTGGGGGCTCCAAATAGCGTGCCTTGTAATCTTACGGAAGTCAGGGATATGCTTGTGCGTAGGGGTCCTCCTATCCAATCTGTAGGGACTGTTTTTCCGAAAGTCCGAATCACATCACCCCCCTAAACCCTAAACCCCCTAAACCCTAAACCCTAAACCCCCTAAACCCTAAACCCTACATTTTCAGACAAAGCAACCCGTGGCTGTAGAGCTCGAAGTCCGAGTACACCTCATTCACATGGCCGGGCTTCTTCCGTATGCCCTGCTAACAAACACTTGGAGGGTATATACCTACAGGGTTCCAGAGGGTTATATAGGGTTTGGGGTTGGGGAACATACGATTATATGAGCAATAGTCTAAACGCCTAGTAACCCCCCTAAAAACCAAAACAATGTAGGGCTTGGGGGGGTCCAAACTCCTAACATCCCCCTTAATAACCCCTATGGTAGTTCCCTATGTAATCCGCTATATAACCCCTAGAAGGAGTTTAGACTATAGCTCACATGGCCGGGCTTCTTTGGTATCTCTACCAACTAGCACTTAGCAGTAAGTCGTCGGCTGTGAAAGCAGTCTCGACGGGTCCGCCACTCATGATCATCTGCTGGATGGCCTGCATGGACGGCATGGGCACGCATTTAGTAAACATGTCACCACTGCATTCGTCCAGCTACATTGATGTAGACATGTGTAGCCTATAACCTGCGCATGCAATTGACCTTCTCGCCAGATGCCGTCTGTGTCTTGCCCTTGTAGTAGTACTTGTCCTTTCAGGGCATGCGCAGCAGCTGCGATCTCACCAACTGCTCTGAGCACTTCCTGCCTGCTGCACAAAGGCTGTTCATGAGCATGGGTTGCTTACCAGAAATATGTACAGCTTTATCGACTTTGTCAGGTCGTACCCAGCAGTGATTCATCTAGAACTGTACTTGCGGTTCTTTGGTTGCTCTGTCAACTGCATGCGAATCATTGCGATTTGGCACAGCAGCTATAATGACCCGATTCATGACATTTTCGGCTGCTTGCGTTGAGGAAGGAAGTAGTACGATCGCTGTAACCATTGCCATAATTCATTTCCTCTTCCTAGTAATTAACCCCCTCCCCCTCATCATACATCCCCTCAATGTAGAAGAGATTGTTACTAGATGCCTATAACTTTTATCACCATCTTAATATCATTATTACTCCTAGTATTGATAGTATTACTACAATTAATGTTACTACTCGATGCCCCGCCCATTGTCCTCCTTGAAGTTGTTGTGAGGCGCCTTAGCGCTGGCATCGCACTGCGTCGGCCCAGCTGGCGAGTCCTTCAGGGCGAGCTATGGACGTCCTGGAATTTTTACAATACATGTAACTTACCGGGAGTTAGTAGGGAATGAAGGATTCTAATGTTTAGGGGTTAAACCTTTTGTCATTCCAGGTCTCTCTCCAAAAACTGCTGGGGGCCACACCGAAACGTCGACAGTGCGGATGTCAGGATTCAGGCATCACGAAAAAGCAATTAACAGACAGTGCTCAGCAAAACCTTCAACCCTGAACCTTAAATCTCAAACCTGAGGCCCTAAACCCTAAACCTTAAACCCAAAACACTGGTAGCCCCAATTGCGTCCTCACTTGGGCAGCCAGGCTTGCCTTCGGCGGGGTAGGGGTCCTCCAGCAAACGGGGTCTGGGTTGCTGTTACGGAACTTAAATAAGGGGTATATGTATATAACATGGATATAGGGAGATTTAGGATTTAGGGCTAAGGAATTTTAAATACGGGATACATGTATGGATATATAGGGAGGTTTAGGGTTTGGGGCAAAGTAACTTGAATAAGGTGTAGATGGGGATATGTAGGGATATTTTTCTCTGTGCCATCTCTGACGTCCGAGCAATTGAGCGCAACACCACATATAAGGTTTAGGGTTAAGTTGCCATATAAGCTATAGTCTAAACTCCTAGTATCCCCTTAATAACCCCTATAATAGTCCCCTATATAACCCCCTCTTTAAGGAGTTTAGACTATAGCTCATATAACCGAGGACTTGCAGAACCTCTGCCTCCGCCCCTGACTACTCATGGTCGCCCTGGGACTATTTTCAATTGAAATCACTTTTTGGGGTGAGGCTTGTTTAGTTTGCCCAGGTATTGCCTAGACTTGCATCTCAACAGGATCATCCCACATCAGGGTTTAGGGTTTTGGGTTTAGGGGATCAAACCCTCAAAGCACAATTTGTCGGTCGGCCTGGTAGAATCAGAGACATCGAGACAAACTACTAACCACCTCCGCTAATAACAACCCATCCAACCCCTAAACACTCCCCAACATAATATGATGGTACCATATTGGGGTTGTATGGGGTATGGATTAGCAGGGGTGATTATGAGGGGAGGGGTTACCATAAACCCTTTTGCCTAAAGCCCTATAAAATCCCAAACCCTAAGACCCTGTAATAAAACCCTAAACCCCAAAACCCTATAAAATCCTATCAAACCCTATAAATTCCTAAGCCAAAAGCCCTGAAGCCCAGAACTGCCTGACCCTGTGGGCCATGGTGGTGGCAGTGCGGCAGGGAGAAATCACTGCAAAGGCCCGCGCCGAACGGGCCGGTTCCTGGCCACCCCCAGTGAGTAGTGTTTTTTGGTGGTTGAACCCAGTAAGATAATATTCCTTATATCAAATACTATACCCCAAAAGGAGGATATAATCTTACTCTATATTGGGTACCATAGTATCCCCAACTCAAAAACTACTCAAGTGTTTAAGGCCCTATATTGTTCACAGCACCATCGTTCAGAACTCCATAGGGGTTATATGTAGGGGTTACATTGGGATTATGGGGTATATATTAGGGTTATATGGTTTAAGGATTCAGGGTTTAGGTCTAAGGTCCTATATCATGGTTTAGAGCAATAATGGAGTGACATAGAGTTGTATAGGGGTTATACAATTATATGGTAGTTTCCCAAAATAAGGGGACCCCAATATAGACCCCAAAATACTATAGTTCTTATTATAGGCACCCCCAACCCTAGACCCTAAACCCTAAACCCTAATTTTGGGAAACCCCCATATAGGGTTCCTAGCAACCCCAAGTCGTAGGTACACAGGGGATACATTTAAACATATGAGCTTTGGTCTAAACTCCTAGTATCCCCCTTAACATCCCTAATAGTAGACCCCTATATAATCCCCATATAACCCCCTTTAAGGAGTTTAGACTATGGCTCATATGTTCACGATTACAGGGTTTCAGTCCTCATTTCTTGAACATTTGCTGGGCAAAAGGCTGCTCACGGCTTTGTCATCTTCGTAGGGTAGGGTGGTCAGGTGCCTAGGCCTGAGAGATAATGTACTATAATATGCTATAATAGAACTCCTTCAAGGGGGTTATATCTATTTTGTGGGATCTTAGGCGTTGTTGCAAGGTTAATATGGCATGAGTCTACAGCTTGACACTGCCGGGAGGAACTCCTCATCAGGAACTTTCACTCCTGCCCAACAGAACCCACTTCATATTCACTTTTACCCCTACCATAAACCCCTAAACCCTGTACCACCTGGAATCCCTGCATGTTGGGCCTTTGTACTGGCCGCCACTGACAGCACCAGTATCCTGAAGGGCTTCAGTTTCAATCATGGGAAGCGCACGCAAGCAATATGTCCAAGCCAAAGCATGCCTCATGAGCTATAGTCTAAACTCCTAGTATCGCCCTTAATGACCCCTATAATAGTCCCCTATATGATCGCCTATATGAACCTTAAGGAGTTTAGACTATAGCTCACATGCAGGCCTATCTGCCATGTCGTGCCTACTGTATGCCAGGCCAGAGTCGGCTGATATCCCTGTCTCATCCCTGCATGAATTGCCGTCTGCAAAGCAGCAAGGACTCCTTGATGTACTGCCAAGGCGTGTCAATCTCGCCACCATCGCAACCATCAGGGTTGGCATTGAAGCACACATCCTGTGAAGACCGAACTTGCATAGTAGCAGCAAATACAACAGTAGGGGAACCCATAAACTGTTCAGGGTTGTCCTTTAAGCCCTTTGAAAATTATTTACTAGTAGGGTTCTCTACAAAATCATAGGGGAAACTAAGAAAGGTCCCAAAGGACAACCCAGTGTTTAGGTTTTTTTACATGACTTCACTTTGCTCCTGGGCCGAGATGGGAATCATCGTCTTGCCCTTTGTGGAGATGCACATGCCTCAGGTTTAGCGCAATTTTTGGTTACTGTAATCTAGATATTCCAATAAGGTCCTTATCACGGAGATTTTTTTTAAGCGGGACCCACAATGCGGGCCTGTCCCATCTAGAAACATTCCCCAAAATCTATTGTGATAATTATTCTTATTGAAAACTCCCTGCCATGGTATCATGATACAATAACAACGAGCACTTGATGTGGGGTCGGTGTGTTTACGGTGGGAAGATGGGGGACTAATCTTATAACCTTCAGGTTGCGAACCGTGCGGCTGCACACAAAGAAAGCTTGCTGGGTTACTACCTGAAGTGGAGACCGTGCCAATCTTGGTCCCTCCCTGCCCATCCTGAAACTCCAAAGCCTACAGTCCCCCTTAAATAGATAGAATGTGGCTTTGGGGTATATTATAATAAGATCCCCATACACCCCCCACCCCCTATCTACTTCAGGGGGATTATAAACCCCTGAACCTTGCCAAGCAGCGGTCAGAAGCGGCCTCCGCACCTGCGAAAGCCCAGCAGCATCCGCAGTTCGACTGGTCGCGAATGTCCTTGGCCACCACCAAACCCAGCAAAACAGTCCGCATCCCCCACCCTATGAAAGCTTCATCTGCAGCCACCGTCCCAATCATCTGAGCTCGGCACGTTGATGATCTTCTCGCACTCTGGCCACTGCGCTGCAGAGTCGAAGTCCTGTGCATGGCACCAGCTTGCATGTAGGCAGTGTGCATTTCACACACTTTGATCTGCATTGCCCATGAACGCTGAGTACTGAGGCTCCACAGCTGATTTGATGTTATGATCTGAATCATGTAGAATGAATTTTGCATGAGGCTCCTCTGGCACGTCGCCGTCCGTCACAGCAAAACGCTCGATGTCCCCCCGCTTGATTGCCGACTCGATCGTGGTTGTCATGTTACCTCTCAGGAGGTTGGGCTTTCGCCCTCCAGCAAGCTTGCCGAGTTGGCGTGGTACAATGGGAAGCAATTCCATGCCGGCACTGCTGTTGCCTCTGCCACTGGTACCATATTAACATATATCTACAACACTTCCCACTGCCGCTGCTCCTCAAAGAGAAATGGATAACAACGATAAAGCAAAACACCAAAGAAGATGATCAGATCAAGAACTACTTTCTGGCGTATATAGGGATTACATTTCCTTATTCCACTTATTCCCTACCAACCCCAGTAAGTTTCAGGGTTGCAGCTGCTTCGCTCGTTAGAGCTCCCCGGCCTTTCACGCCCATCAGTCTCTTCGAGGCTCCAGGCGCCTCCGTGGCAAAACGTTCCACGGCACCAGGGGTCCAGGCGACTCCTGTGTTTGTGAGACGGGGAGACGGGTGCCGTTTCAACGTTTTCTCGAGCTATTCTGAGGAAGTGAAAGGAACATGTGTTAAGGTACCGGATCCTCTTAGGATCGTGCTGAGAAGGTCATTACTGCCGGAAAGAAGCACAATGCACGTCGGAGGAGTCCGCGGGAAGTGTGATTTGCGACATGTGAGGTTTCTCAAGGTAGCTGGCCCCAATGGATACATATTTATATATATATATATGTATCTATAGAGGGAAAGATTCTGAGGAGATTGTAGGGTCTCCCTTTTAACCATGATGTCGGGCCCAGGAATATGAAGCCACATGAAAGACATCCTATTCAGCTTCCACGCAACCTCATGTGCTTAGAGCCTCCTGAACCCTAAGCCCTTAGACCCTTAAGCCCTAGACCGCAAAACCCTTGAACTCAACACTTCATAACCTCAACCGTAAATAGTAGTTTCCACTTTCTTTTCCGATATCCCTGTAAAACCTCTAGTTAACCTCTTGAATCCTTAGACCTCAGACAAACCTGGCGTATTCAGGATCTCGGTGATCATGGCTGCCCGCTCCGGGTGTACCTGCGCAGACAACACATGAGCTATAGTCTAAACTCCTTAAAGGGGGTTGTATAGGGGATCATACAGGGGTTGACTACAGGAGTCATCAAAGGGGATACTAGGAATTCACACGATAGCTCTCAGCATGAATCGCTGGGATGTGGGGTGCCAGGGTCGGCAGCAAGTATGGCCAGCCCCGTTTCTGCAGCAATGGCCAGTAGAAAGCACTAGTGATAGAGAATGGTTGATCTCAGACCCAAAAACACAGCATCAATCTCTGTGGATCGTATCACAAATGTTAATTATTCTCTGCAACTACACTGACTGTATTCGATTAAGTCGTCTACAAAAAATGGCTTCCTTCATTGCGGCATACTCGGGCTAAACGAGTGAATGCGAGTCATTGTTTGCGGCATCCTTTTCACCCCGTAGAATCTCCCCTGCCCTTCTGAGAGACCGCAACTTTCGTATTCCTTGCTCAGTCCTTCAATGCAATTCTTTCCGCAACAGCTTTACTCCGCGGACAACTACACCTCCACAGCAACCAGCAGCACACCAGCACCAACATTATAGCTACTGCCCTTATTGCTCATCCTCCTGGTGCTGCCATCACCATCAGATCAGGAATAACTACTCTGACAACCACCCATACTACCCATTATGGTAGTTTCCATTTTCTTTTCCATTATCTCCCATATGAGCTGTAGTCTAAACTCCTAGTATCCCCCTTAATATACCCTTATAGTAGTCCCCTATATAATCCCCTATATAACCCCAATTGAGGAGTTTAGACTATAGCTCATATAACCTCAATATAACCCTAACATGAAGAACCCGTCTCTGAGCAAACCAAGCCTCCAAAGAGGCAACACCCAAGAGGCCAAGACCAAAATGCACCGCGCGGTACATGGCCTCAGATCATGTGATCCCTGATCTGGGGCTTCAAGCTCATGAGCTGCTCCTTTGGGTTAAAACTATAAGCCCCTAGTGTGGGCCCTTAACCCTAGGATCCGTATTTACCTATGATATACCCTTTTTGTACCCTTAAGGGCCCTTAGAACCCGGCTTTGGGGCCCATATTTTAGACTTTGGGTTGTACCAGGGGTTTAGGGTTTTGGACGGTCTCTGTCAAGCCATGCGACAGGTGCGCAAGCGCAGCATACCACATTTTTACTCACAATTCCAAGGAGAAAACATCTGGGTCCATACTCTAGACAAAGCATGGTGGTTGGCTGGCTCCATACAAGCATTTCGCCCCACCAGTATCGCACAGAAGCACAATAGGAGCAATGCAAACAAGAGCCCCAACTCTCACAGTGGTAACATGAAGTTCCCCAAAGTGCCACGTGATATAGTCTCCCTTAAGTAGCTAGAATGTGGTCTATATGAGGATCTTATTATAATATACCCCAAAACCATATTCTTGTGTATAAATCAATCTTGTCTCACCTTCGACGAACATGACTTCTGTCCGCTTTGACCCCAAAGCCATATTCTATCTACTTAATGGGGACTATAGCCCTTGTTGCAACAAGCACCTTGTCTTGAGGAGCAGACGAATCACGAGGCCGGAAACTATTTGCTGCGCTAAGCTTGTGCCAGAGTCTACGTTCTGCGCGAAAACACAGAGATACGGCATGGTGCTCACCATGTGGCGAGTCTAACTCCCAAAAAAGGGGGTTTCTAGGGGCTATATAGGGATAATGGAAAAGAACATGGAAACTACTATTTAGGGTTTAGGGGTTTCCCGAAATTAGGGGTACCCTTTTGGAATTTCCCAATAATAAGGACTACAGTATTTTGGGGATTGGGGGTGTCTTTTCTGGGGTCCCCCTATTTTGGGAAACTACCATGTGGTGAGTCATTGTGGGCCTTCTCATGGTGAGGCGTGCTTCCTGATCACCACTTGTAGCAAATTCGGGTCAAGGCATCATGTAGAAAGCTTGGCACAAAAGCTAAGTTTGGCAGATGCCCATGCTCCGCAATGACTATAATATACTGCAATATCCCATAATATACTACAACATACTTATAATATACTACAGTACACTGTAATATAGCACAATGTACTATAACACACTGCAATGCCCTATATTACTTTGATATACTGCAATATACTAAAGTCTACTTTAGTATACCCTAATATAGGAAGTCAATGGTGCGCTGCCCTGGCATCCATCTGAGGATCTGTGCTTGCGAGCCTCCACTGAGTCGGTGATCCTTGCATGGCTATGTGAGCTATAGTCTAAACTCCTAGAATCCCGTTTAATAACCGGTATAGTAGTCCCTATGTACTCCTCGAACCCTGATTAATCCCGTCCCGTAACTAATTATGAGCCCCACCCACCCTAATAGGTTAATGGGGGTGTTGGGGGTTCATGATCGGGGGAGAATTATATTTAGGAATAATGGTAACGAACGCGAGGCAAAACCCTGTACATTTTCAATGCATGTTAGCTCTCATCATCTTAACGCATGGCACATTCAGCTGGCCACATCTGGTATGGCCCCAAAATGCTGGACCCCATATCTCAGCCTTAAAACCTCTCTAACATCAAAAACTCTACATGGAAGTTAAGTTTTGAGGCATCATACATTATTCTGGTGGTTCTACACCACTGCCAGGAATAACGGTTGTAAAGCAACGACTTGTTAGCTTGGAAATTTTGAGTAGGGGGGCAAAGGAAGATGATGTGGAGTTGCGTTCAGACAGGCCTATGCCACTCTTCAACTTTTGCAGCCATAAGACGCTAACCCCTGCCTTGTTTCATCTGGGAGCTAGGTGAGAGCTTTTCAACATGAGCCCTGCATTACTCTAGGGTACTCCTGTTCTGAGGCCTCCTCAAGTAGGTATACTACAGCTTCAACCTACAGGTACAAACAGCAATCGGGCGCCACCGAGCACACCACAGCACATCCCTGCGGCGCTTATATGACTGAAAACCACCACTGTGCGATTAAACCCTAAACCCTAAACCCTGGGTTTAGGGTTTAGGGGTTTAGGGTTTAACGGAACTTTGAGGTGGGGAGTTACCAGGTGGGTACCCTTTTACATAAGGCATATATGGGGAGCCTAAGGGTATCTATGAGGGCTATGTAAGGTTATATGGGGGGAACGACTCACCTGAACATGCCTTTGAGTTCAAGGTCTTCGACAGCACCCGAAGCACACCTTGATTATCTCCCCCCCACCCCCACACCTAACAACAAGCAACACGATGACCCCATATCACGAGGGAAATATCTATCATTAGGGGGTTGGGTGGGTTTGCCCTTGAGAACAGGCACCCCCCAGAGCATGTAACTGCCTGCAAGAGTGTTACACAACAATGCTTTCTCAAGCTCTCAACGTACAAAATCAAATTGAACGTCCTTTTGGACAGGTATGTCCGGAAGTGACTGCTCTACGTCATGTCAAGGGACATAGATTCTGAGGACAATCTATATATCACTAGTGTTTCATCACATGTGTCTACGCTGCTGAAATGTGTGATGCGTCCTTTGCGAGGATCTGCCACCTTCACCTGAAACAAGAAGAACAATGCCCACGGACTGAAGGAGACATTGCAAGCAGTTACGACAAAGGTTGGCATTAGGATTGAAATGCCTCTGACCGTTAGAGGACAAGATTTTCTCCCCAGAATGGGCCACAACAGTCTCCTGGAAGTACTAGTGGCGTTTTTTGCTGTAGCAGCAACAACAACAAAACAACATTCATGCTGTCGGGCAAGTTCTTGATTCTTGCTAGAGCTGTTGCTGCTACTGCGGTCATCTTGGCCAAGGTTCGCAAATTCGTGTATACTGCTGCAGCAAGTATCGCATGAGCTCCGGCATTCAGACAGCCCTGTTCATTTTATGACAGTCTTCGCTGCAATTTGGTAAAGCTGAAAAGCCGCTCTACAACGATGGATACTTCTCGAACATCAAGAACTCCAGAAAATTACATGAATCCTGCTCAAATTCGGGGTGTCATGCCCCAAGCCCTCTCTCTCTCTCTCTCT
>CAJNIZ010021691.1:6921-35317 GCA_905231905.1 Symbiodinium pilosum
AAGATTTCCTCCATCCACCGTATTAAGGGCTCCCAGGGTTTAGGGTTTAGGGGTTTTGGGTTTAGGGGTCCTATTAAGGGCTATGTATAACCATGTTTTTTTTTCTTCTCCAACTGTTACTGAGGGGGGGCAGTACCCAACCTCAAACCCCAATCGTCAACCTTGTACACCCTGAATAAAGGTACCATTATGGGTAACAATTTAGTTTAGGGTTTCGGGTTTAAGGTTTAGGGTTTAGAGTAGGCATTCACTTCTGTGTTCCCAACCCTCGATCAGATCTGAAGCAGGAGCACGCGCAAAAGCCAGCCTGCGTCACCTCAGGACCATCCTGGCCCATTGCAGCGCTGCTTAGTGGGTAGGTGAGTAGCTTAGACCCCAAAGACCTTCATAGTTAGATATAAAAAAAGTATACTATAGGGTCCCAGAACTGAAGGTCTTTTGGGTTTAAGGTGGGGTTTAGGGTGCGGTGGAAAAATCTTACGAGAACTTACTGAATCTCAATCAGCATGCTCATGAATACTTAGAGTACAATCACCCCAACTAACCCCATCATTAACCCACTCACCAAGTCTCCCTACCCTTAAATCATTAAGTAAGGCCATCTCAAATTCAAAGGGTCCAGTACGTTGAGGGTTTAAGGATATGCTTTCGGGTTTAGGGCCGGGGCTTAGGGCTGAGGGTTCAAGGTGTAGGTGCTGGAGGATTGGTTGAGGGCTGTGCCTCTCAGTATTGTATAAAGAAAAATGGTCCCCATATGAGCCACTGTCTAAACTCCTAGTATCCCCCTTAGTAAGCCCTATAGTACTCCCCCATAGAATCCCCTATATAATCCCGTTTAGGGAGTTTAGATTATAGCTCGTATAATCCCCTTGTAATCGATGCCTTCTTATGATGGGGAGGGAACCCTGGCCATGGTAGGTTCCAGCACCTAGGAGTCGAAACTTCCTGTAGGGGCATTCGGGCTTAGGGTTTAGGGGTTTAGGGTTTAGGGGTTTAGGGCTCAAGGTGTGGAACTTACTAGTGCTACTGTGGATGGAGGATATCTTGCACCACCCTAGATAGCCTCACTACTTACCTTTGGGGACACTTAGTGCAGGATTTCCTCCATCCGCCTTAGTCTAGGTTCCCCAGTAACCCCTTAATAATTAGGGTACCCTTTTTCCTACTATTCAGCTTTAATAAGGAGACCCCCAAAGAAAAAGGGAAAAAGGGTACTACTGGGAGACCTAGTAGTACTTGGAGGTTCATGGGACTTAGTAAGTACTTCTAACTGGGGTTATAACCCTACCTATAATTGGGATAACCCCTATAAGGTTTATTAGGGGGGGTTATAAGTAGGGCTAAAAGCCCAGTGATAAGTATTTACCATTTCCCATGAACCTCCAAGTACATCTAGAGCTAGAAGCTGAATGCTCTTGAGACAGGGAGAGCCAAGGAACATGACAAGATAGCTCCAACAACGATCCATGCTGTTGATGGATGAAGTCTTGCACCACCCAGGGGCCCTGAACTACTGTAACTCCTAGGACTTTAGTTAAGGTGGTGCAAGAGTTCCTCCATCAACAGCACAGCGGCTCAAAATTCCAATGCCAGTGCTGTATCTGAGAACCTTGGCCGTCGTGAAAGCAAAAAAGGAACGAAGTGGAAGAAATTCAGGTTGCAGGATTTGGGGTTGAGGGTTTTGGACCCTAAACCCTAAACCCCAAGGGCTTAGGCTTTAGTCTTCAAACTCTTGTCCAAGGTGCTTCGCCAAATCCGGCCGAAGTGTTTTTTTAGTTTTAGACTTTTGGGTTTAGGGTTAAGGTTTTAGGCTTGGAGGGAAGAACCCAACGAGGTGATGCACAAATTTGCTGCACTTGGATCAAAGCCCGGGGCCTGCGTGGGTTTCCATGTTTGTCTTGTTGCACGCAATTGCAAGTCAAGTGTACTTCGCATGACTTCTCGTCATCCTTCAAACTACCCACATATATACAATGGTTTGAAAGTCGTTTCTACAAGGTCCCTTTCCTAAGCCCTATAAACCCTAAACCCTAACCCTCGTCTTCGAGAAGCCCACCTTACTTTGGCCCGACGCAAGGGCGTGGAGCAAGAGCTTGCCGTTTCCTGCACAGCAGCGGTTTAGATTGTAGGGTTCTGCATTGCTGGGATGGAGTTTTGATGCTGCGTTTAAGTCATGTGGTCAGTCAAAGTCAAGTGCTACTTGGCTTCCTTGTTGTTTTGCAGGATGCAAAGAACATTTGGAAGGGTCCTGGGAAAGGGCTCCCAAAATCCGCGCCCAAAGAATTCTCTCTCATGCTACACAAGGATCACCACCCCAACACGGCTCTCACATCGCGCTACAGGGTTCCAGAACACCCCCTGAACAGGTTCGTCTCAGCAGATTTGGGCATGCTCACGCATCCCAACCTTCCCTGACATGCAGCCTCTTGTAAACCCTAGTTACCCGCAAGCACTCCAAACCCTAAACTTAGGGATCTTAGCGGCGCTGCTTGAAGGAAAGTGGAGGGGTGGATCCTTACTGTAATCATACATCATCCTATACTGGCATACTGGGTTGCTGTTAAGGACTCAAATTAAGTTGCCATGATGGGCATGTATCGTAAATAATAAGGTTTCCCCAATGTAGTAGTAACCTAACTCAAGTTCATAAAAAGGCAAACAGTATACACTCACTCCACCACTGCCAGCAGCAAGTAACCCCGAAACCCTGAACCACTCATGGCGTGACCACGCCTGCATTGAGCGAGTTGTGAATTGCGACGACCCACCTAACACGATAGGGATGGGCAGTCATGGCGTGTGTGTGAACCACCCAGTGTACGATTTGAGGGCTTTCGTTTGGGATGTGCTACGAACAAATGCTGCTTGACTGCCTGAAACTGGCTGTGGAGCAACCCTCATGGTCAGCCAGCAGAAAGGCATTCGCGGGCCAAAGTGAATCAGGGACATGCTAGCGAAAAGCCTGTACAACCTGAAGCGTTACGCGAACCCCGGAGCTGTAAATGAGAACTCCCTTTCCCGGGCTCTTTTCTTCAAAGCCCCACATGTCGGAGGCCCGACTTTCCTTCGGGTGACTAAAGTAGCGGCGCATAGCGATACATCAGCACCCATTGACCTACACTTATAAGCGAAGTGTTCCTGCTCACCAGCATCGACCCCCACCTTGAAGATGTTCCTCCCCAAGGCTGTTCCCAAAATGCGAGTATGTAGGGGCAGGCTTATTGAGAACCCGCAAGAAGCATCTGTACCATAGTAGCTTTAGGAAACATTTACGTACATGAAACTCCGACTCCGAGGAAAATACTTCTCACAAGCAGCACAGCCTCGATCAAATAGTAGTGTCCATGTTCTTTTCCATTATCCGCATATATAAACCCATTAAACCCTATAACCCCTATAAGCCTATAATATATAAGCCTATAATATATATATATATATATAGTGGCAGAACCTGCGTGTAAGCGCAATTATTCTTGCGTGTCCTTATAGGGGTGGGCTCAAGAGGGTAGGTATTGATGAACGGTGGGGAGCCTTGGGGAAAAATGGTGAGAAACATTTGTATCTTGGAAATTATTCAGGCCTCTCCTACGCGCCCCCCTTGGACCACAACAGCTTAACCACCTTTTAGAATTATGAGCCGATCAATGATGAGCTACCTGAATACCGCAGTCTTGCTGATGCATAATTGTTTATGGGGAGATGGGTTATACAGACGATTCTGGGTATTTCTACAACTGGACTACTTGACGGTTGAGCGACAAGTTAGAATGTCCAACTCCCAGGTTCTTGAAGAACTGCTTTTGGTTGAGGCTCAAGCAGTTTGAATGGGTTCTGCTGGGATTTCCTGTAGCCAAGCAGAATTCCAAGCTCAAATCTCAAACTGGAGTCAGAAATCCACATCTCCATTCCCCTACCCTTCCCCAAACCCCAAACCCTGCTCTAACCTTAAATCCTTCCTGCAGTCCCATGGACTTCGTCCGCCAAACCCCCGCGCAACCCCAAGCCCACCCGTTCGATGAGCTCGCGAGGTTGTTGTGCAAGAGAGACGCTGCGGCCCTTGCCACAAGTTAGGGTTTAGGGTCTAGGGCTGTTTTGCGGATGAGGCTTCAAAGCTGGAGGTTCTTTGTCAGACCAATGACGATAGACGCAACGACTTTGGTGACTATAGGTTATTTCCCACTAGCGCGGAGCCCGGAAAACTTGGGCACTAACTAATATGACTAGCACTATTAGTCTTACTGCTGAGAGAGCGAGAGCGAGGGAGAGAGATTACGTACACGAGGATGGGGCAAAAACTGGGTTGCTGTTACGGAACTTAAACTAAGTTACTAGAACAAGGAAACCCTATTCATCTACTATATCCCGCAGATTATGGTAACTTAAACCCAAAGCCCTAAACCCTAAATCCTAAAACCTATGTGCCGAAAAATTTATGGTAGCTCAATTCAACTTCCTCAACGGCAACCCAGAAAAAGGACTTCGAGGGATGGATGTTGTTCAGCTCAATAGCTTCATAAAGAAGGTCGAGACTCGCTACAGCTCAGTTGTCTTACTGGTAGTAGGTAGGGAATAAGAGAAGAGAATCCCTATATAACATATGCCTTGATTCCGTACTAACCACCAGTCAGTGGTGGTTTAACCCGTTTAGGGTTTGGGGGTACCCTTTGCAAATCGAGGAAATCTGGCACCACGCAGGATACTGGATCTACAGCAACTCTTCGAGACAGTATATAGTGTGGTTCAAGATATCCTCCATCCACAGTCTAACAGCTGAACGTCTGTCTGCTTGAATTGCCCAAACCCGCCCTGCAAAAGGCAAACCCCAACATTCTCGCTTGGGCACCCGTACGAACCCTCCCAAAATCATTGCGTGTCTCCCAATCACCTAGCCCTCCCGAAATAGGACCATGCAAACCTAAGAAACGCAAGTAAACTCCCCTTAATACTATGCGACCTTACATCACGGTTGAATCCCTGAATTCCAAGGCCCACATCAGGCTAAATCCTAAGCCCTACAGTAACCACACCAATAAAAAAGCCACCCTAGAATCCTATACACCGCAGAAGCTGTACAGGTATTTGGGGCGGTTCCGAAAATCAGTGGTGCCCTTTTGGGCGTATCTATAATAAAGATTGTGTATAGTACTTGGGGATCTATATTGGGGTTCCTGTATGGAAATTACCACCCTAAACACCAAACCCTATATAACCCCCTTTAAAAAGTTTAGACGCTCAATCCTAAGACTTAAAAACCCCCCTTCAAAGAGTTTAGACTCTAAACCCTAAACCCTGTATAACCCCCTTTAAGGAGTTTAGACTCTAAACCCTAATCCCCATATAACCCCCTTTGAGGAGTTTACGCTATGGCTCATCTTAAGCAAAACCTCCGAACCCTAAACCCTAAACCCCTGGGGCTTCGGCGTCAGGTGCGAGACGGCTGCCATTCAGAGCCCAAGGGATGATTCTCCCACCTACAATTACTGGGTTGCTAGGGTTTAGGGGTCTAGGGTTTAAGGGTTAGGGTTTTGAGTTTAGGGTTTTGGGTTGGTACATGCTGGCTTGCGTTAAAGAACTTAAATTAAGCCACCATCATATGGGTATGTATTCACTTAGTTTAAAGTTCCTTAACACCAAGGCAGAATACGGTGGGTGGAGGACATCTTGCACCACAGGTTGGGGCTTAGGATCCCCAAGATACTGTCATCTTTGGGGTATAGCCACATTAGGTGGTGCAGGATTTCGTCCATCCACATTAGGAAGGGGCCTAAGGTTCGGGGTATGGGGGGCTCAGAAGTTCAGGGTCTAGGTTACAGGACTGTTTGAGATTCGATCTGTAGGCTTCAGGGTTTAGGGTATCTGGGGGTTCAGGTGGTTCTGCTGCTGGACTTGAGTGTTGCAAGGATTGATTATATCTGCTCCTAGGCTCAGGTGCTGGAGGGGACCAGCAGCATTTACGCTAGAGTAGGGGTTCAGAGTTCAGGGCTTGAGGTTCAGAGTTTAGCTCTATCGGTTCAGGGTTCAGGGTTTGGGGCTGAGGTCCTAAGTACGGTGAGAAACGCTTTTAGAAAAAAAACATTTGGACTTGCAAGTAGGAGAAACGCACCAGTGGAATGGATGTCAGATAGCGGCTTTGTAACGGATACTGGGCTCTAGTAGCGTTCCAACATTATTTGCATTGCTACTACTACAACGGTAGCAGAGCAGCAGTATGAGTCTGACTGACATTAGCACAAAACCCTCGACCCTAAACCACCCTAAACCCTAATCCACCCTAAATTCTAAATCCGGGGTTTAGGGTTTAGGGCTGGTGCTGGATCGTGGGCTTGAGAGTGACTGCAAATAGGATTCAAAGGTTAAATGTGGATTTCCCAAATTAGGGGTACCTTTTTGGGGGTGCCTATAGATTTAGGATTTAGAGTTTAGGGCAATAAGGATGATAGCATGTTGATGTCTATATTGGGGTCCCCCTATTTTGGGAAACTTCGAAATAGGAATTTCAGGGGCACAATATCAAAAATCACTCTGACGATTCCAGTATACGGCCCTCTGTTTACAATTTCCGGTCAACGGAAGTTAAAGCCCTAAACCCTGGGGTTTGAAGTTCGGAACTTGGCGGCTCCACCAGGACAACCCAGAACTGCCACAGGAATACGACGATGTCCCCACCCACTGAAAGACGCAGTTCCCCTGGAACCTTCGGAAAAGTAGCCGTCATCCTCAAGCCGTAAAAAGGACTCCAGGAGGGTGAGCCCATTACTATAACCATTAGTATGACTATTACTATTACTGTTACTGTTACTATTACTGTTACTATTACTGTTACTAATACTATTACTGTTACTATTACTGTTACTATTACTGTTACCATTACCATTACCATTACTTTTACTATTACTATTACTATTACTGTTACTATTACTGTTACTATTACTATTACTATTACTATTACTATTACTGCTACTATTACTATTACTGTTACTACTACGAACAGAATGGGTTTCTTCTATGAGTTCTGAACACTTCTTTTGGAGTTTGTTTGATCAGAACTGGAAATTCTTTGGTGAAGGAGTGGGAGAGACACACCAAGCAGCGGTGCCTCCCACAAACCTCCAGCCAGCAAGGAAAGGTCACATCTATATGGTGCTTGAGCATAATTGCCTGCTGCGACAGTGGAGAGGTAAGGGCTTGGAGTTTAGGGTGTTGGGGGGTCTAGGACAACACCAAGCAAGCCCGACAACAAATGCATTAGGAAGTATACCTCCCATCACATGAGTGATCCCCATATATGAGCTATAGTCTAGCCTCCTCGTATCCCCCATGATAAGCCCTAAAATAGTGCCCTATATAAGCCTCTATATAACCCCTTTAAGTAACTTAGACTATAGCGACTTAGCTGAGATAACGTATTGTTCTCAGAACGGCGGAAGTTTGCATAGCGACCCGTATTGTAGTAGGAACCCTACTATACGAGCCTGGTATGATAATGAATTGACGGAAATCACCAGATAATTCCTACATAATCCTGGCGTCCAGTTCATCTTCCAGTTTCCTTTCCGTCTGACTCTCCATTAGAGAGGTCCATTTTCTTGCTCCATTCCCTTATAGATCCCAATAAGGAATTCAGGGAGTCTCCCCTTCACCCTAAACCACACAAATAGGTCAGGGCATATTCCTTGGTCATTGAGAACGGAGTCCCCAGGCAGTTATACGAGGGTTTCCCAGAATTACGGATATTAGGGATATCAATTATCCCAGGAATGCAGAAGAAAATGGAAAGTGACATGGAACCTATGGATTATAGGGATCAAGTTTTCCAACAATTAGGGGGTATCATTTTGGGGGTCCCCATAGTAAGGGTTCGAATATATTGAAGACTATATAGTTTCAGGTTCATGGGAAACAGTAGCTACTTATAACTGGGATTATAATCCTGCTTATAACCTAGTTAAATGGCCTTATGAGGGTTACCCCAAGGTACAAGTGGGGTTATAACCCCAGTCATACATAGTTACTAAACCTCCAAGTCGGAGTCCCCATATTTCTAAAGACCATCCTATGAGGCTTCCATGAAAAAGATACTATATATAGGTGCCCAACTACTATATGCCTCATGACGCATACCGAAGCAGGACTCTGATTTCTGGAAAACTGCCGCATTATAGTCACGTCTCGAGCCTCCATTTGTTTTTGCAAGGATGTTATGGAATGGGTTTAGGCTTTGGTGCTGAAAGCACCGCCTGCATACACGGCCAAGGAACAGTGCTCAACAGTGTCCTTCGGCTGTATGTGGTAAGCAGGGGACTCTAGGCTATGTGAGACCACAATTTACAATCCAGAATCCCTTGATCCTTCTTAAAAGTGACCCTTACTTCCTCAAAGGCACCCTTACTTTTTCAAAACACTCATATGAGCTGTAGTCTAAACTCCTAGTATCCCCCTTAATAAGCCCTATAGTGGTCCCCTATATAATCCCTTATATAACCCCCTTTAAGGAGTTTAGATTATAGCTTATATCAACCCTTATCAATGCAAGGACTTCCTGATTGACTCGCTGTCTGATTAGATTGCGCAGGGACCCCGACTAGCTGGTAGATGCGTGGCATGTTCAGAAAACGCCTGTCATGTCATCTGGGTATTCAAAGTTTAGGATTTCTAGGGTTTAGGGTCTAGAAAGGGGTCTCCCAATCTACCCTAAGATGTTATAGTCCTCATCTTAGGAGCGATCACGCCTCCAAACAAAAGCGATCCATAAATTTCTGGATCCCAAGATCCCATTGCTGTTTAAACATAGTGATCGAACCTGCTGTGCCCCGCACACCCTAATAAGTCTACTCGTTCAATCATCTGAACTTTTTGAAGGGCAGATGATGAAACAAACTTGTTTAAGGTTCGCTGGTGAAACATGTCCTGCCGCAGGAATTGCGAATTCGGTGTGAAAGCGAACATGCGTTGGTGCTACAGCCGCTGTAGTGGTGCCAACGCCACTCAAGGACGAAAGGCTTCAAATACCAAGGATCGACGTGAGCCCAGCTACTCATACGGTTTTAATTTAAAGGTATTAGTTCAAAGGCTTCCCGAAGTAGACAGCCATTCATACACCCACCAATGTTCCTAAGTTATCGTATATACACTTATGGAGAACAGTACTGAAAACATTTCATATCAGCGAGATGTCATGCATATGCATCACGCTTAAGGTCAGTATGATGTAGGGTCATCTAAACAGGCCTTTGATAGCTACAGCGGCAACGTGGCCATTTCTCAAATCGGGGTCCAAAAGTGTCTTCTTGTTGCTGGGAATCCCAAAACGGGACCCCTAGTGCTTGGAAACTCTATGCACCATGTATCCCTGCATGATTATATAACCATGTACAAGTGGCCCCTAGCTTTGTGAGAAACCTCCACAGTGTCAATAAGTTCACTGGAAAGTCGACGAGGGCTTTTGCACCTGCCCCACTTCTGCTTTAAGGTTTAGGCTTTAAGGTGTAGGGTTGAGGTTTTAGGATTGATGGCTTGTGGTTTTGGGGCGTGGGATTCGCAGTCTTAGGGTTTAAGGTTTAAATGTCTGAGAAGCAGGTGCTTTGGAGACCCTCTGGAGGTGTTCTTGGGAGTATCCAGGGATATGTCGGGCGAAAAAAAGCGGGTGATGCCCCTTGAACCCTGAACCCCAAAACTCCAACACACCAAAACCCCAAAAGCCATAAACCCCTCAACCCTGAACCCCTAAACCCTAAACTAAACTGTTTGAAGGCGGGGTTTCTCAAGTTGAGGTCTGTGGGCTTTAGGGGCCTATTGGGATGACCATAGGCCTCTGAGGGCTCTGAAGGTATGACCTTAAGAGACTCTCACATGGGCTTGGGGATTTAGATTGAAGGTGCTGAGATTTCGGGTTTAGGGTTGAGGGCCTCAAGGTTCAAGATTCAGCGTTTAGGGTTTAGGGTTTAGGGTTTAGGGTGGGCTGTAGCGTTTTGATTTTTTTTTTGCAAAGGGTGGTTCCTTGGCACCTGGCATACAAGACAAGGAACTGGGATTCAAATGAACCTTATTGGCTGGTAGGTTTTGGGTCTACTGAATTTCTTTTGGGGCTTAGTGGGGGATGAAAGGGATCCGTACCAATAGCCCCTAGCCCTATCCAATCCCTGCAGCCCATTCCCGCATTCCCTACTAAGTAGCCTAAACCCTAAAACCTCAACAACATACGAATTGTCACTTGCTTTTCCCTTGCCCAATTCCCCACAATCTAGCCGAAACCCTACACCGTACATCATGTAGTGGTTGCCATTTTCCTCTGCATTCTCTCAGTCCACACTAACCACCCTAAAACCCAAAACCTGATAATTGCAGACCTGAGCCCTAAAGCCTAAACTCTAAACCTTGAACCTTAGGCCCTGAACCCTAAACTGGAAATCCTACACCTGAAACCCTAAACCCTAAACCTGAACCCTAAACAATACTTTCTGGTTTGTTTTCCATTCCCCCAATTCCATCCTTAGCACCGGAAAGAAGCAGTTGGGGCACACTGGGTTGCTCTTCAAGTGACGACTTTAGGGCAACCCTAGTACTTACTATATGTATATATATATATACACGCCCATTATGGTAACTTAATTTAATTTCCTTAACAGCAGCCCAGAATAAGGCTTCCGAGCTGATACCCGAAACATTTTGGGCTTGGGGGTTAGGGATTTAAGCATTTAAGGTTTTGGGTTTAAGGGTTTAGGGTTTAAGGCGGGTTGAGGGTTTTAGGGTTTAGGGGCGCAGGATTTTAAAAACATATTTAGGGATCATAAGGAGAGGTGTTGTGTAAAAGGGGCATGGGTTAGAGCGACGTCGTAGGGGATTCTGTAAGGACTACCGATCGTGATCCACCTCATTCCCTACGAAAGTTGAAAACTTGCTTCAGGTCTTATAAAAGTCATGGTTGCTTCTTCTGTCCCTCTACTATACTACCACCCACGATCATTTAAGGCTACTATACTTTTGACAGCCCCAAAGGTTCACGCTTGATGGTTTAGGGTTTAGGGTGCCTAAACCCTAAGAACCAACCTTTCATCCCAACACTGAAATTCCGCATCTGAAAGCCCTAAACCCTCCCCGAGAGTAGAGGCCTTCCAAATCTGAGGCAGACCCCGAAATAGTATAGTTCTTATTAAATGGGGGTCCCTAAAAAGGTACCCCTAAGCTTCTGAAACCCCCAGATAACCCAGACCCCTGATTAATGAGCCCCCTCCCCTCAATTTGGATTATAATAGGGATCCTAGTTTTAAGGCCCTTAAAAGGAGGGGGCTTATCAATCCTAACCTTAAACCCTATACCCTAAACCCTAAACCCTATACCCTAAACCCGAACCCTATAATATTAAGGCCCCTAAAAGGAAGGGTGTTTATTACTCATACTGTTGATGGAGGGAATCTTGCACCACCTTAAGTCCCTAAAGTCCTGGGAATTACAGTAGTTTAGGGCCCCTATGTGGTGCAAGATTTCATCCATCAACAGTAGGTCTACATTAAGCTCTGAAGCCCTAGAGCCGAAGTGCCGGAGTGCTTTGTAGGGCTGCGCCTGCCGCCATTCCATCTTCTTCGAGTTCTTCTTTTGCTTTCTCTTCTTGCCCCAAGCTCCTCAATTAGGGTTTAGGGTTTAGGGTAAACCCTAAACCCTTTGGGGGTTTTGGGGCTACAGTCCATTTGTGATCCCTAGAAGGGACTCCTCTAGACAAGAAACTTGGTAGATGATGCGAAGGGATCCGTGCCGCAAACGCATGAAGTTACAGCCTACTACAGGGGCCTAAAGAATTACCAATATCATGTTGAGCTCCATTTATGAGGTACCATAGACCACAATCTTATAAGGCATATGGAACCATAATACTGGTAATTATTTAGGCCCCTACATTACTGGGATATTCTAAGTGGTACCAGCTTTCCTCTATCTGGCGAAGGTCTAGTTGAGGTCTAAAACAGGCACCTGCAAGTCTCAGCAACAAGAACACACTACCTGCCCATCTTTCCCAACAATTGTCAGCAAACTTCCGAGATTCAAGGATTGGAACGTGGGACCCATGCAGCGCAAGACTACCTAAACATGATTAGACCCCAATATAACCCCATTATAACCCCAATATACTATAGTCGTTTCCATTTTATTTTCCATTATCCCCATTATAACCCCTATATAACCCATTATAGTAGTTTCCATAGGCGAGTCTGGGAATGCCTTCAATGAGTAACCTCCTAGAGCCAGTAACCTCCCAAAGCCCCACTTGGAGGTTCATGGGACCTAGTAAGCACTTATAACTGGGGTTATAACCCAACTTATAATTGGGGTAACCCCTATAAGGCCATTTAGGGGGTTATAAGTAGGGTTATAAGCCGAGCTATAAGTAGTTACTAAATCCCATGAACCTCCAAGCATTGATAGTCATTGCCTAAACAAAATCTCGTCACCAACCCAAGCAATAATGGTGGAACGCCTGCAAGTCAATAAGAAGGATGCGATTTTAAAAGCAAGAAAGAAGTGTCTGGTTCTAAGAACTACCCAAACCTCACATTCGCGGACTATCCAAAACAAGGGGTTTCTAGACATTCGACTCCGAGGGTCAGGGGGACTTAGGAAGCATACTTATAACCCCCATAGGCCACGATAATAACCCCAGTTATCCCCCTCAACCCTAAAACCAAAAGCCTAGACCTTACTAATAAGTCCCCTGACCTTCCAAGTAAGATACCAGGATGTGGGGCCCATGTCATACTGCGAAAGCTCTGCGGGGAGCAAATGTGGGTACGGTTTGCTACAAACGCACAGGCGACCACATAGGAGCTTCTGAATACGGCTCCTGTGTAACCCTTAAGAGGAATCCTGTGTTCCCGTTCTAGTCTCTACATGTCCCAGGGCCAAAACCCTAAACCCTGAACCTCTCAAGCCAAAGCGCACGCGCACGCTGGGTTGAGCCCTAAACCCTAAACCCTAAATAGTAGTTTCCATTCTTTTCCAGTATCACCATGGAACCCCAATATATCGCAGCTTGCGATGCCGTCCTTGCCAGTGCTGAAGGGGCAGTGCGGAGGGGGATCCCTCCCATAACCTTGCCTCAAACCCTAAACCCTACCCTATACACTAAACCCTATACCTTAAAGCCTAAGTTCCCTCCCCCAAATGGTACCCCTAATTTTCGGCCATCCCCATAGAGCCCCTATATAACCCCTATAGAGCCCCTACATCCCCCATTAAAGGTCCAAAAACCCTAAACCTCCCCTGGGTCCTTGCGTGGAAGACGTTGACTTCTCCTGCTCTGACATGCTTAGAGGAGCTGGGCGTCTAAGTAAGGTTTAGAGTTTAGAGTTAAGGGTTTAGGGTTTAGGGTTAAGGGTTTAGGGTTTAGAGTTTAGAGTTAAGGGGTTAGGGTTTAGAGTTAAGGGTTTAGGGGGTTAAGGGTTTGGGGTTTAGGGTTAAGGGTTTAGGGTTCAGGGTTTAGAGTAAAGGGTTTAGGGATTACTTGGATACTGTCCCCACCCAGCAATAATGGGATAATATCGAGGGTTATATATATATATATACAAATCTTATACTTGCCATCCAATTGTTACTGAGTGGAGGCAGTACCCAAGGGATCACTGATTGTACACAAAAGAAACTTACTAAGACCCTCCCAGTCTCCCTGACCCTCCAACAAAAGGTTGCGGAGGTGGCTGATTTCCGCCTAAACCCCAGTACACACCCTAAACCCTACCCAAACTTATGACACATCATGACCCTCCAAGTAAAAACCAAAATCCACGGCTACTTTTAGGGTCAGCGGGACATAGAAAGGCTACAGAATACACTAAAAAGGGAAAAAGGGTACTGCTGGGGTACCTAGTACAAGCCCTACAACAAGCGCAGCAAGCCCCAGCTTCAGCCTACCCACTACATCCCGAAGTAACCCTAGACCCTAAACCCTAACCTTTAAGGCCCTCATTTAGGGGCCATGACAAAGGAGCTGAGGTGTTCAGCTTCGCGTCTCTTAAGTCTTCGAGAGTTTGGGAAGACGCGGTCATCAATTTCCCGTCTTACTACTACTACTACTACTACTATTACTACTACTACTACTACTACTACTACATCATCATCATCATCATCATACTGCAGCTGCCACCACCGCTGCTGCTGCTATACTATGATGCAGTGTGGGCTTGGAGTCTATTCAAGGCTTCTTCGGCTTCAGCGTTCCAGGAAGATAGCGTTGCGTGTGTCGATGCTCTATGCAAGTCGCTTGGGCCTTTTGCAACAAGCTTTGGGTCTTGCTGCTGAGGATTTAAGATCGAACCAGATGAAATCTCTGAGAGCTGAAAGTGTCTTGGAAGCCTGTGCCCCTGAAATACGAAACCGCCTCACCGCACATTGAGAAGGCCAAGATAGGACTTCTGTTCATCATTCGAAAAAATGGACCGCCCATGCACATGATATACCCACCAATATTCCTAAGACACTCTGTAAACACGCACAAACCACCAACACCCTCCCCAAAACTAACATATAACTTAAAGAGCATGTAGCATTCTACAGAAAAGGGCGGCCCTTGATTTTGAAGACAATCCGTGAACCCCTAAACTCCAAACATACTGCTTCAAGTGAAACATGATCTAAACTCCTTGTAACCCCCATAATAACCCCCCATATTAGTCTCCTAGATAATCCCTCGTATACCCCCCCTTAAAGAGTTTAGACTGTAGCTCATATAGGGCCCTAAACCCTAAACCAAAAACCCCCTAAACTCCAGGGCTAATGGGGGACTTAGGCGTGAGGTTGCTTTTTTAAATGGAAAACATCCCAGCCAAGGCACATTCGCAGGCGCTGGCGCTGCTGTTGGGGCTGGATCAGCTTCTGGTTCAGCTGCTTCAGCCGGTGTAGGCACGGGCCTTAGGGATTTGGGTTTTGGTTTTAGGGTGCAGGGTTTAGGTTTTAGGGTTTGGGTCTTAGGCTTTAGGGTTATTTAGCTGTTAATCAAACTTCCTGTTCCTAAAATGAACATTATGGAAAAATATCCTCCAGATTTTCCCGCATAGAGCAACAGGAAGCCTGTATAAGTTCCCCAAAGGACCTTTGTAAGATCAACCCCATGTGCGCCAAGCTTTAGGGTCAAGAACTTCGAGTTTTGGCTTGGAATTGGGTTTACCGGGCTTACCAGTCTTAATGGAGAATCAAATGGAAAGAAATGGAAAATGAAATGGAAACTGGGTTGTATAGGAGTTTATAGGACCCTATACCCTATTCCCTCAATGATGCAATGATTTCCTTCTTTTTGCATTCCTCCATTCCATGTGTACTAGGTGAGTGGATGAGTCAGACATGCTGCAGGCTCTTGAAAACAGAAGCTCAGGGCTTTCAGAATTTAGGCGTTCGGGCTTGAGTATCCTAAGCCTCTATACCCCAAAACATGGACCGCCGGCCTCACTGGGTTCAGGGTTAAGGTTATATGATAGGTAGATACGGACCCTAGGATTTATTCAGGGCCCATGTGCCCCCAAAGCCTGAATCCTAATCCTAAATCCTAAACCGTACATCCTAAAGCATAGGCATCGTTTCCTAGCTTCGGAAGTCTCAGCCTGCGGCCGTGCCCAAAATTCATCATCTGTGTCCATCGAATCCACCCATCTCTCGTTCCAATCCTCTCCGGGTTTATGGTAAGATAAGGTTAGGGTTCAGGGCTTGGGAGTCATGGGAAAAATCTACACTAGAACTTACAGCCTGTTATTCTCTTGGCTCTTCTAACCCAGAAGAGGACTGAGGGCTACTCTAAGCTCTACTGCAAGTAATTTGTTGAAATTTGTTGAATATGGTGATTTTCTTAAAGAGGGGGACCCCCAAATAGACCCCAAAATACTATAATCCTTATTAGAGGAACCCCCAAAAAGGTACCTTTAGGAAACCCCCATATGTTAGTTTGATGTGAGGCGTTTCGGGTTAGGGGTTAGCCCGCGGACAGGCTGGTTTTGCTGCACAATAAAAATACCAATAATGTTAGAAATACTAATGGTAAAAATACCAATAATATTCATACAAATAATAACAGTAATAAGAATTGCATGCATGACAAGGGTCACACTGGCCAGTACATCGTGGCCTTTTCAGCTCAAAAGTGGCGCGCAGCGAGAAAAAACGATAAGACCGTTTCCTGGGATATAGGCCATCGAAAACACGCGTGCAAAAAAAAGGCACTTTAGCATAAACACTTTTTCTAACTTTGGGAACCCCTGAAATTGTGTAATTTACAGTGTTTTAAGACCCTGCCTTATTTCCAGAAGGATGAATCTGCGGCAAGACGCCAAGTCCGAGCGGGAGATGACGGTAAGAAGAGCAAACACCTCAATCTTCACACCCAGGTTTGGTGTATGAGCTGTAGTCTAAACTCCTAGTACCTCCCTCAATAAGCCCTATATTACTCCCGTATAAAATCCCCTCTATAACCCCCCTTTAAGGAGTTGAGACTCTCAGGCCGTCTACACCAGGACCCAAGACAGGAAATACCTCCCCGACTCTATTTTCCCCAGCCTTCACCATAACCCTCAACCTCTGAACCCTAGACGCTAAACCCCAAGTTCCTAGACCATATAAACTTGCCATATACCGTACCCGCGACCCTAAATCCGAATCCCTTTATCCTAAACCCTGAACCCACGGCCCTAGACCCTCAACCTTTTCGCGCTTCCGCCAAGCAAGCGCAAGCTTCTCGGAGTTTCGAGGCAACCTCTTCTTGCTTGCGGAATGGCCTGGTGCATATACCCGCCTTTAGTCTGTTTAAGAACCCGGGCTTAAGGAACCTAGTGAACCTTGAACCTAAATCCCAGAGCCTAATAGCCCCATTGCCTCAATCCCCAAACCCAGAAGCTCAAAGCTCTACTCCCTAAAAGCCTTTTGCCCAAAAAGAAACAACGAAACCACAGAGGTCCAGTCGTGGCCAGTAGCCCATATCTGACGAAGTGGCCTGCACCCAGATCTGACTGGGAATTGAGGGTTTAGGGTTTAGGGTTTAGACCCTCCGATGTAATACCTTTTTTGGTAGTCCTAATAAGAATCCGAACCAAGAAACCATACCAAACCCAAAAAGGAACTACATTGGAGGGTCCAGGTAGGGTGCAGGGATCGGGGCCAATGCTGGTAGCTTGGCTGTTTTGGAGCTTCGCCCGGTCTCGGATTGCGAGCTTCGGGTTTAGGGTTTAAGGTCTAGGGCTTCGGGTTTAAGGCTCAGGGTTTAAGGCTCAGGGTTTAGGGTTTAGGGCTTAGGCTTTAGGGCTCAGGGTTTAGGGCTTATGGGGTTTAGGGCTTAGGGTTTAGGATCATATTAGGATCAAGTACAGGAAGGTTGTTGCCCATGGAGGAATTTTATCTAAAGGGTACATAAGGGGTATGCGGGGACCATGAGGAGTTATACAAGGTCCCCACATGGCAACTACCCTCCTGTAGTTCCCTTAGGATCATGTGGGTAAGTTGCAGTAAATAATAGGGGTTCCGTATAATAGTAACCCGAAACCCTGAGCTCTGTATACCCTTATTCTGATTCCAGTAACTTATTTCAAATCATAGGAGGGTTCTGGTCAAAGAGGGGAGTATGTAGAGAAAGTTTGGGTTGCCTCTTCCTGATCACAATGCGGTTTAGGGCTTCAGGGTTAGGGTCGGGTTACTTATCATGAAGAAGGGATGATTTTGAGAACCTCCCAAATAAGGTAGTTTCCCAAAATTAGGAGGACCCTAATATAGACCCCAAAATACTATTGCCCTTATTACGGGGACCCCCCAAAATGGTACCCCTAATTTTGGGAACTCCCCAAACAAACGTGTGGCTCTAGCTTGCTCTTCTGCAAGCCCCAACCCCTAAACCCCAAACCCCAAAACCCTAAAACCCTAAACCCTAAAACCCCAAATCTTACTGCTTCTGCTCTGAAAGCGTACTTCACGTTCTGGGGAGTGATGAGCATTGTGCATTGCCTGACACCTCTCCCCAGGCAAGTAGCAGCGGATATTTCCCGCCGTATCCAAATTCGCAACCATAAACCCTAAGCCCCCGACCCCGGCGTGCACAAATTCCAGACAAGCTGCCCACCCGTCCTGACGGGTTAGGGCTAAGAGAAGAGAAGCTGCCTCAAGAACAAAAATAGGAGTGCTATTTCTTCCCCTGCAATCAACACCCCCAGCCCCCGTTGTCAAACACTCTCCATTGTGATGTTACTCGAACAATTTACAGAGACTAGGTAAAATTGGGGTTCCGGCATGCTAGTATACCCGGGGAGCCCGTGTCGTAGATGTTTCGACACCGAGGCAAGGAGATTGGTTAACCTAAACCCTAAACCACTAGCTACCTTAAACCCTAGTAGTCTCCATTTTCTTTTCCATTATCCCAATATATCTATACATATACTAGAGCCCCTATACCCCGTGCATATCCCCATGCCACTTTACCCTGAACCTCGACCCTACACCCTGCAGAAACGTGCACTGCCAGCCTCCTCTACAGCTTCTGCCGCAACATCGGAGGTGCCACCCACCTTCAACAGCATACCACAGGGGCCTAAACAGTAAGGTTCAGGGTTTGCAGATACCTTCTACTGAATTCTACTATGATTATGAGGGGATAATTATACCTGTTATTTAAGGCTTCTACATGGCCCAGGAATTACTGCAAGCAAACTCAGACGAACACGTGGGGTATTGAAATTCATGCGCGTCTTACATACCTTACACCCCAGGAATTCCAGTATTTGGGGTGTGCCAAGTGAAGGCAAATTTCTCCATATACCCTAAGCCCTAAACCGTAAACCCTAAACCCTAAACCGCGTCAAGGCTTACTATACGGCCTGTAAGGATGGGTGAAATTTTGCCCAGGTTCAATGTTTGAGGCCGAGATGAGCTAGGGGGATGCGCCCACCTAGAAACCTCAAGGCGGTATAGGGTTTAGGGTTTAGGGTTTAGGGTATAGGGTTTAGGGTTTAGGGTATAGGGTATAGGTTGGGTACTGCCCCCCCTCAGTAACAGTTGGATAATAACTATATTATGGTTATATATAGCCCTGAGTAGGACCCCTACTATAGACTGCTACTGGGGGGGGGGGTCAGTACCCAAGGTATAGGGTTTAGGTAAAGCCTTAAGCCACTAAACTCACTTCACCTTATACACCTTACTCCCTAAAATTTGAACCAAACCCATGATCCCTAAACCCTGACCTTTGCAAAACCCATGTCCTATACCAGAAGCCCTATAAATCACCAAGCCTACACCCTACAAGCCCTACGCCCTAAACCCTACGAATCCCAAAGCTTGTAAAAGGTAACTGTTCAAAAGACACGCCCCCATCATGGCCATACAGTGGGTTGCCCTTGCTGTTAATCCGCAACCTGGCGCCACGAAAATGTTGGGATCTAGTGTTGCTTTAATTCAACAGTTCAACAGACTGTTATAGGATTTGATTAGGTTTAGGGGCTGAAGCAATTAGATCTCTGGGGGCTGCGGCCACGAACACGACGTAGAAGGCCAAAGTAATTACAATCATAGAGACTCATATGGACAAATGCACGGAACTAGGGCTATGTAGAAGTTTGTGGAATATCTAAGGTGTGTAGGGCCTAAATTAGTAGAACAAGGTTTGGGTGCCCGTTTTACCAGAAGTGTATGCGCATGTGTATATGCATACGTATATGATGACCGAACAGTACTACGCGTGTTTAAGATTACGGGGTGCGCGTGTTCCACATCCGGAACAGTTTCGCAGACCTGCGGACACCGAAGCAACAAGACTTCCGAACCTCAATTAACCTTCCTCCACGTTACCCCAAACCCTGCTTAACCCTAAATCCTAAACCCCAACCCTAAACTCTCAACCCTAAACGCCAAACCTTAAACCCTAAACTCTAAACCCCAAACCCTAAACCTTTAGGATTCAGGGCTTAGGTGTTTAGGCCTTTTAACCCGTGGGAGACCAGCCTCCTCTACAACTTCTGCCGCGGACTCGGAGCTGCCAGCCACCTTCAATCGTATACCATCGAACCATCAGGGTAATAATGGAAGGTATGGGGATTGTATAGGGGTTATATAGGGATTGTAGGGTATATATTAGGGTTAGAGCGGGATAATGGAAAAGAAAATGGAAGCTATAGGGATTATATAGGGGTTACAAAGGGTATATCTTGCGGTTATAATGGGATAACGGAAAAGAAAAAATAGAAACTACTATAATATTGGGGATATATAGGTGGGTGCCTAAACAACTAGAACAAAGATGCTGATGGATGAGGGTTTTGGAAAATGTTCTACTGAATTTTACTACCGTTGTAGAAGGATGATAAAGGAATAGATAATCTTGGCCATTGTGTCAGGCTCCTACCTGAAAGCCTGTCGCGCTTCCAAGAATCACACAGAAATTACTACAGTACATTGCTACATGCAAAATAAGGTGAGCACTTGGGACATTGGAAATCATGACAGGCCTTATACCCAAGGAATTTCAACTTTTCAGATGTGCTAATTGTTGACCAGATTCCTTCACGCACCATATGGGTATTTCTCAACAGAACCCGTTTAAGATCAGACATTAGGCCCCCCGAATATTCCTACATGTCCCTAGGGGCCCTTTTTGAATAACTCTCATATGAGCCATAGTCTAAACTCCTCTAGTATCCCCCTTGATAACCACTATACTGCTCCCCCATATAATCCCCTATATAACCCCTTCTAAGGAGTTTAGACTATAGCTCGTATGTCATGGCATACTTTAGGGCCGATGTTCAATGCTTGTTTCTGTACTGAATCCAGCCCCAGGGCTCCCGTGTAGCTCGTTTCAGATTGTACACGGGGGGTTGTCAGGGTTTAGGGTTTTGGGGTTTTGGGTTTAGGGCTAGGGCTTGGGGTGTTGGGGTTTTGGGGGGACCCCAAACGAACCCTCAGGATATATCGGGATTCTAAGAGCAACATGAAGAACTTTACAAGGGATCTGTTGAGAAACTTCCGTACCATGCATGACCTCCTACGAAAGACCATAAAAACTGAACAGAATCTGTGGGAGCCTGTTATTGTTGCGCTCCGTCCTGCCAGTCTCTCTCTGTCCAAGCATTCCTCTTTGGGAGCTCTCAAAATACCCTAAAGCTTACACCCTAAAACCTGAAGGCACCTTGAATGGCAACGGTAACATCGACGCAGCCATGGATGGCAGATACTTGAACTGGATCTCGGGGACCTGTGGCCACGAAAACGATGCACGAGGTCTAGGGTTTAGGGGTTCAGTGTTTGGGGTTCAGGGTGTAGGGTTGAGGGTTTAGGGTTCCCAAGTAATTGAGATCAGAACAATGGAGGGCCAACTGGAAACTCATACGAAAGATTACATGGAACAAGGGTACTATGGAAAGGCTTTATGGAAGTCTTAAGATGTAGGGGCCACATGAGTAGAATGGAGTTTGGATGAATATTATGCGAGAATCATATGTGCACATGTATGTATAGCGTAGTGGAATCAAATGTCTGAGCTTACTGCCTTTCACAATAAACTGAACCCCCCTTTTCAGATGTCTACCTTGCTCGTGTAAAAGCTGCTTGAAGCCTCCTTCTGGGACCGAGGCCAGGCAAAGCCCTTATAAACCCGAAACCACTACCGTCTGTCCAGATTTAAGGTTCAGAGGCTGTGGATGGAGGACATCTTGCGCCACCTGAAGAAACCCCCATAACAGGAACCGCAATGCTTTGGAGCTTTGGGGATATAAATACAAAATCCCAAAATTTAAACCCCAAACCATCAACCCCAAATCCTAAACCCGAAATCTTAAACCCTAAACCATACCCCTGCACCTTAAACCGTAAACGCCTGATCCTGACCCTGCGCATTAAAACCTAGACCCTAAATCCTAGAGCAAATCCCTGTAGGGGTTTAGGGTTTAGTACAAGCAAGGGCTTCAAAAGGGAGTTTCTCAAGGGGGGATACTCAAAACCCTGCATGACCGTAGATAATTTCCAAGGTTTTTGGCACTAAGGGGCATGCTGGATTTTTAGTATCCACCATATGAGGAGAAGCAAATGGAAAAGATGATGGAAAATGAGCTGGAAACTACTAATATTCAGGGTGTTTAAGGCTTAGCCCGTAGGGTACATGGGAATTTCTCAGAAAGGGGTTCTCCCCACAAACCTTGAGAATATACAGGGAGTAGAAGGGATTGCGGTCGTCCCTACAAGGGGTGTCGCGGAATACCAGTGAGTAAGAAATAGCCAAAGATTGCCAGAAAAAAACTGAAGCACGAGCCAAGTCACCGCCCATTCCAGTTAAGGGTTTTGGATAGGCTTTTAGGGTATAGGGCCCCATACTCCTAGACATGACACATTGGCTGCCTCGTCACCAAGCACTACACACAACCTTTCGGGCCATGTTAACTTGCAGCGGATGTACAACCACGAACCCAAACCCCAGACCCCAAACCCTGAAAGCCAAATCCTAAACCCAGAAATCCTAAATATCAAACTCTGAACCCTAAACCCTAAACCCTCATCCCTACCTCCAGATTTCCTATGTATACCCTGTGCAAGGCACTGCTCGGACTCAGAATCTGCACCCTGTGACTGCGCTAGCTGCTGCTCAAGATTGTGAATTACCCATTCCAAGTGCCACGTGTACTGGCGCAAGGATTCAAGCTCATGCCACAAGTTCATCTTGGCTTGCTGCTGGCACTTGCGTCGCGCACGCCGCAAATCCCTTTTGGCTTCATTGCACGACCACATGACTTCTGAAACACTAAGCGGATTGCGCAAGCTTTGTGCAAGAAAGTCTATGCCCGCCATACCCGCTCTCTCGAGCAGTCACGGCATCACCCAGCGGATGCTTTTCGGGTTAGCAAGCATTCCGGCTACAAAATCCTGCGCAAGAAGTAGCTCTCAACACCCCCCACTTTGCGAGGGACGGGCTCACTGAGCAACGACTGTCAGAGAGATGCCACTTGCAAGTGCCATGCTATGGCAAAATCTCCACATCACGTGCTCGCACTGCTAACTTGACACCACAAGGCGCGTAGTAGCACTGACCATCTAGAGTGTCCCATAAGAAGCCATCACGCGGCTTATCGGGAGGGTTGCGGAATCGGACATACACATAGTCCACATCAGGCAAAAACCATTTGGAGTCCCAGTCGTGCTTGGCAGCATCAATGATCAAGCCTTCCCAACCTTTGTCGACAAAATACCAGTTGTGGTAGTCAAACCATCCACTGACATCCCTGGTCACTCGTACACGGGTGCCTGCCACAAGCTGTGTATGTGGCGCTGGCTGAACCTCTTCAATAGAAGGAACGCCCCCCACGTCCTGCACCTGCTCTGGCACGGGCGTCTCCATGCTGCATGCTCCCGGCTTCTGGTCAGCTGACACAGTATTTGGCTCCGCTTCATCCTCGTCCGATAGGGCAGTCGCGCTTAACAAGTCCTCCTGGCTTTTTTCTTTTGCCCGCACCGGAGATCCCACGATCTCTTCCTCTTCGTCAATGGCGTCCTCACTGCTCCTGTCAACGTGCTCAAGCCGGAGGCCAAGGCTCTTGCAAGGGACTGCTCGGACTCAGAATCTGCACCCTGTGACTGCGCTAGCTGCTGCTCAAGATTGTGAATTACCCATTCCAAGTGCCACGTGTACTGGCGCAAGGATTCAAGCTCATGCCACAAGTTCATCTTGGCTTGCTGCTGGCACTTGCGTCGCGCACGCCGCAAATCCCTTTTGGCTTCATTGCACGACCACATGACTTCGGAAACACTAAGCGGATTGCGCAAGCTTTGTGCAAGAAAGTCTATGCCTGCCATACCCGCTCTCTCGAGCAGTCACGGCATCACCCAGCGGATGCTTTTCGGGCTAGCAAGCATTCCAGCTACAAAATCCTGCGCAAGAAGTAGCTCTCAACATACCCTAAATACCCCTACATATCCCTTGAAAGGGACTTCAAGAAAGAAGCTCTGACTCCAATTCCTAAATCCAAAACCCAAACCCTGAGCCCCAGACCTTAGACCCTAAAGCCCAGTACCAAACCAGAGCCGTCACTTGGAAGTCAGGGAGACTTTGGAAAGGTTTAGGGCTTTTGGGTTTAGGATTTCGGGCATATTGTTTAGGATTTAGGGTATAGGGTTTAGGATTTAGGGTTTAGGACTTAGATTTAGGGCTTAGGACTTAGGATTCAGGGTTTAGGATTGAGGGTTCAGGGATCCCCAGAGGTGAGCCGCCTCATGAAGTTCCGTTCCCCCCAGCCTCAAGTAGACCCCAGACCCGAAACCCCAAACCCTAAACGCTTCGCCTCCACCTTAGCCGGGATCTTCGGCTCATCAACCTCTGGTTTTCAAGTTGTAGGATTGGTTATGTGGGTGGTTGTCAAAATTATGGTCCCTTTTTGGGTGCCCTAAATATTAGGGGCCGTATTATAATAGGGACCCAAAAAGGGACCATAATTTTGACAACCACCCATATATGGTTCATAGGATTGCTTAAGGTTTAGGGTACTTATAGGCTTGTGTAGAGTGTACATGGGATTGTACAAGTTTACAGCTTTAGGTTTTTTCGGGTTTAGGGCTTCAGTACAACCCCCTAGTCGATTTAGCGCTGGGTATTCGGGGACGATCTTGGAACCTTTGGAAAGTTAGGATGCATCTTGGGCTATATTGGGCTCACATGGGCGAACAACTTCAGGGAACACTGGATGTCTTGAGATCTAGTGTGAAGGCCAGCGCAGTGGGGTTGCGGATGCATTTTAAGATTAAGGTCTGAGGGCTTAGAGGTTGCACAGGATTTGGTCTTTTGGGCGGGTTTGATGAGGACCCCTCAGACGACAAGACCCGCTATCCTTTTTTAAACCCTAAACCACAAAGCCTTGACCCTCAAAGCTCTCAAGTTCCCATCACTTCGCTTGAAGCCTTTGGGCCCCTCAATCCTCCCCCTTGCACAGGTCCCTGCGCAAGGTCTGCAATTGTGGGTAAAGGATTCTGGGTTTGGGCTTCACTTCGCATGAAATAGGGGTTCTCACTACCTTAGACCTCTTGGGCGTGCCCTTCTATTCCAGCCCTACCCCCTGCCTCTCCCCGTTCGCAAGGGCAAAAATCTTCTGTGCATGGGGGAAATCTTGCACCACAGGGGTCTAGGGTTTACGTTTTACCGGCCCTATACCCCAATAGTTACAGCAGTGGGGGGATCCAAAGTCCTAAACCCTAACTCACATTCACCGTAGGAAGAGGCCTTCGTTAGGGAGGCAAGGTTCAGGACTGCTTAGGACAGGTACATACCTGTCCTAGACCCTTATGCACTAGCTTTTTTGAAGTACTAAATTTGTAAATAGAAGCGACTAGACGTCAAGTCATGTACCATAGGGTAGCAGGGTCCGGGTACATATGGGGACTTCGCAGACTTGGCATTATGTAAGACCACAAGCACCTGAAAATCCCAACCTCAAGATTGCGCACAACTCCTTCGTCACGTAGTCGGGAAGTTTTCTCATGATCCCATCTGGGTCTGAAGCCAGAACCTATCCTCAAGCCAAGGGTTCAGGGTTTAGAGTAACAATTTCATGGTGCAACATGCATATGTGTTTACGATCTGCCACTGCTGACATAGCTCTGTGCCATTATCCCAATATGACCACTATGTAAGCCTAGTGGTCCAAGGAGTTCATAACCTTGGACTCTTGGTCTCTCTCAACCCAGGCATAACACTCTTGGGAAAGTGGCCTAGGTCAAAAATTAGTTCTACTTGAAACTACCAAGAGCTTCTCACTAGCCTGGAGTTCCAATACATGGAACAGTTTCCCTAACATTCACAGACTCCTCAGAATCCAATCCTCAAAGCCTACACTCTAAACATCTACGCAATACACTAAACCCTAGACATTAAACCCTAAAGCCAAAACCCTAGGCCTGCTACCACCCCAAACCTGAACCCCAGCCAATTTACCCTTGAAAGCCTCGTGCGCAGGGATCACCAGCTTCTTGTGACTGGGCTTAACCGAGATGACTTGCTCTCGGGCACGCCTGAGTTTCTTCAACAAGGGTGGACTCAGTTTATAGCCCCCCCTGAGTAGATAGCATATGGGGTATATGAGGATCTTGTTGTAATATAACCAAAGCTACATTCTATTTACTTAAGGGGCACTGTTGAGTGCTAGGGGCTTTAGGGTTAGCTCGGCTTTAACCAAGGGTTTGGTCTTGGCAGGTTGAAGACATGGGGGCTTCAACAAAAAAGGGGTGCCACTTAGCGGACCCCGGAAATAAGTCGTAAATGGTAGCTACTGACGTGCATCGTCTGAAACATATCAAGTCCCTGAATCGGAGACTCGCCGTATAATGCTATGGCCCTGGCTTACCAAGAAATGCAACGTTGCATGATCTTGCAGGTAAACCCTAACCCCTAAACCCTAAAACCCGAAAACCCTAAATCCTAAACCCTGGACCTGGGGTGCATGTAAGTGGCTCAATTGGTCTCAAGTGTCCTAGCCCTGGCTCTGACTGCATAAAGCTACTATAATAGAATAGGGTATAATGTGGAGAATCGAATGGAAAAGAAAATGGAAAATGAAATGGAAACTAGGGAATATAGTACCGTTCCTAAGGAGATTCCATCACCTCCTGTAATCAGCACGCTCTAAGCCCTGAACCTGGGAACACCCCAGACGACAAATCCCCGCAATGCCTATAGTCCCCCTTAAGTAGATGGAATATGGGGGATCTTATTAGAATATACCCAAAGCCATATTCTATCTGCTTAAGGGGGTTGAAGTCCCTAAACCATGACTAAGTGCTTCCTAGTAGTATTGGGCTTATATTTGAATATTGTAGGGTTACATAGGGGTTATCTTGGGATAATGAAAAAGAAAATGGAACCTAATATTTAGGGTTTAGGGCTTAGGGTTTAGGGCTTTGGGGAGTACCCCATTAGCTCCCTGAAGTCGCCCCTCTACCCTTCCCAAGAATATGATCCTTTGAATCTGTCACTTCATGCCCTGCTACAAAACCGCAGGTTTAGGGTTTAGGGTTTAGGGTTTAGAGTTTAGGGTTTAGGGTTTAGGGTATACACCCCAAAGCGGCATCCAAGGCCCAAAGCCTGCAAACCCCAAATCCCAATCCTTCAATCCCGAAATCAACAATGACAATAAAGCTGTCGATTTCTGGTTGTTTGACAACTCAGGCATACCTGGAGTTAGACGGGAATCTTCAATATGGGCTGAGGCATTTACTTCCATCACGGAGTGTTGCGGTCTGGACCCTGGGTATTTTACTGGACCCTGAACCCCACAATCCGAAACTCTAATCCCTGGATCCTAATCCTACACCCCAAAACCCTCAGCACCAAACCCAACACCCCAATCCCTAAACCTTAGACCCTACCTCTTCGACTCTACATCCTGAAGTCTTTGCTCTCCTCAATCCAGCCCAAGGAGCACGGCAGGGTCGTAATAGGAGCGCCTGATCATCGGCTTGGGCGAGATCTCTTGCCCGGAGGAGACCAAAGTTGTTGAGACATCGTCTCCTAGTCGGATATTGTGGGGTGTAAGGGTTAAGGGTTTAGGGTTCAGGGCTTAGGGTTTAGGGTTTAGGGTTCAGGGCTTAGGGTTCAGGGTTTAGAAGTCTAGGGCTTTTGGGGTTAAGGTTAAGCTCTTCGAAGCTTTGAGTCATGGGCTTTGTTAGGACGGCGTGTGATGAACACCCGCTCGCTGCCGTAGATTGATATAAAAGGTTTCTTTCCGGGTAGGACGCTTAGAGCCATTGCAACAAAAAAACATTGTCACGGCAATGCTGGGTCTTCAGGTCCGCGGATGTCGAAAAAGGAGCTTAAGAAGTGCTCGCTTGTAGCTTCCTCACGCAGGTACCTCTTGGGGGTTCCCCTTGATAAGGATTATAATCCGTTGGGGTTGATATTGTGGTCCCCCCCCCCTATTTGAGGAAACTACATATCTGTGAGAACCTCCTTGTCACACCAACATACACAGCCGAGAAGGTTGATTTAGAGGTGAGCATGTGGAAGCCACATGAGGGTCTTATATAGGGGTTATGTAGGGATAATGGAAAAGAAAATGGAAACGACTATATGATTAAAGGGCTTAGGGATTTACATCACATCCATCAAAAAAATCCAATATGGGTGGTTGTCAAAATTATGGTCCCTTTTTGGGTACCCTTAATATTAGGGGACCATAATTTTGACAACCACCCATATGAAGCCAGGACCTGGTCATTGGCTTTTGCGTTTAGACTTTGTAAAGTCAAGGTCTAGGCTGCGAAGATTGAGATTTGGGGGGTTCCCAAAATCAGGAGTACCTTCTAAGGGTTTTATACAAGGGTTTATATAGGGATATATAGGGTTTAGGGTTTAGGGATTAGGGCTTTGGGTTTCCCAAATTAGGGGTACCCTTCTGGGGGTCCCCATACTAAGGACTAT
>CAJNIZ010021691.1:36258-85032 GCA_905231905.1 Symbiodinium pilosum
GAAACGCTAAACCCTAAACCTAATGAACTGGGTGGTTGTCAAGATTATTGTCCCTTTTTGCATCCCTATTATAATACGGCGCCTAATATTTAGGGTACCCAAAAAGGGACCATAATTTTGACATCCCCCCAACTGAGATTTTGACCCCAAACGGTCTTGTGTTCAGGGCTCAGGCAAAGAGAAAAAAACAGTATGAGTGTTGATAGGGTTATGGGAGTCTCGCGAAATAGGGCCGCAGGTAGAAGGATTCTGCGTTGAATACCAGGGTCCCTTTTTGACATTATGGCTTCTCTTTCTCAAACACCGATTCTTGCAGCCCCACTACAGTCCTATGGATCATACCTACGAACGAACCAGAAACCCTTGACTCTGAACTACACCCAACCCCCCAAAACCCCCAACCCAGGGAATTGGGGATACAGGTAAGCCCTGAGCCCTCCCGCCTCCTCTAACGGAGGAGCAGCATCGGCCTTGGGTCGAGATCGCCACACCTGGATCTACTGCTTGGGTGGGTCCGGGGGACTTAGTAAACATGGTTTTGGGATTCGGCGTCAGGGTCGAAGGCTTTAAGGTCTAAACCCTAAGCCCTCAACCCTTACCCCTAGGGCGTAGGACTGAGGGTATTGTTTTTGGCTTAAGGTTAAGGCCTTCAGGTTTGGGTTTTTGGCTTGAGGGTTTTGGGTCCAAGGTTTAGGGTTTAGGATTCAGATCTTTGGGCGTAAGATTTGGGATCTGCTGCAGTAATGGTCTGTGTCCCAAAACGATGTTTGTTTGCTTATCATGTTCAATACAATGCTTTTCTTGGGTACGTGGGGGGATCCGCCTTCAAAGAAATAGATTAAGTAAAGCTGCAGCCGGTCTAGCACGTCTATCTGAAGCCCCCCGAACCCTAAACCGCGTGCACACAATTTAGAGTCCCCTTAAGTAGATAGAATATGGGGTATACGAGGATCTTATTATAACCCCATATTCTATCTACTCAAGGGGGACTATAACCCAAAACCCTAAATAGTAGTTTCCATGTTCTCTTCCATTATCCCTATATAACCCCCATATAACATCATATAACCCCAAAGGAAACCCTACTTAAGGGGGGCTATAGGGTTGAGGGGAGCTTCAGGGCCGGGATCTTTGGGGTAAAATTTCAAGCGTGTTGTCACAAAATAGATGTACCTGAAAAGATTCCAGGGAAATACAAGGATTGTCAACAGATTCTCGTTGAATGTCGCACACTCCCTGGAGGATGGTTTGAGGAGTAATTACGAAACCTGAAGTCCCCAGGAAAAAAACTTCAACCTTCACCGCCCAAACCCTGCGTAGACCCAACACAACCGATAGTTCTAAGGCTTTGTATACTATGAAAACAAAGCGGGTATATGGGGATCTTATTGTAATATACCCAACGCCATATTCTATCTACTTAAGGCGGACTAAAAGTCCTGCATGCCTTTCCCCCAAAGTCTTTGCTGCTCAGCTGCACGAGGCATGGCAACTTCCCGGCTTCCAAGAGCCCTAAGACAACTCTGTTCAAACCTCCTTTGGGCCAAACAAGCAAGTGAGTGGTTGTCAAAAGTATGATCCCTTCTGGAGTACCCTAAATATTAGTTGCCGGATTATGATAGGGATCCAAAAGGCACCATCATTTTGACCACACCCAAGTGAAAACGCGATCCACAACACAATGCGCGCACTGCAGGCTTTTATTAAGCGACTTGCAAAACCAATGAATGTTTCTCGAAAGTTGCGGCTCCGTTTACGGATCTGGAGTCTACATGGATCCCAAAATCTTCAGCCTTGACTGATGGGACACAAATACAGATGTCAGCTACGTTGGCTTATCTGGGTCCTGGAAAGCAAATCCCAGACCCTCAGCCTTAACAATAATGAGACGTTATCCCGAGGGCCCACTACAGCTTCAATCTCCAAACCCAGCTAGTTTTTACCCTCAACTCCTAACCCTTAGAGCCGGTCTCCAGAGCCCCCATAGCGCTTACGCAGTAGGACTAGGTTGCAAGCTTCAGTCAGAACACTTCGCATCCTCTTCCCATATCCCCTAGGACCTACCTTGTGCTGGCAGTGACCTACGTTGTGCTGGCACTGGAAAACGTAGTGTAGGGCTTATAGTCCCCCTTAAGTAGATAGAATATGGCTTTGAGCATATTAAAGAAAGATACCCAAAAACCCCATATTCTATCTACTTGAGGGGGACTATAGCGTTTAGAATCTTCCGTGTAAGGCGTGAAGCATTACAACTGGGCTGCTCTTCTCGAATGCCAAAACCCCAAAACCCTAAACCCTAAACCCTAATTGGGAACCAGGGCCCTCCCTTCCAAGGTTTTGTCATCGTTCTGCATCCTAAACCTGAATACAACAAGCACTATTTCGGCTAAACCTGGGTTGATATCAGGGTTTAGGGTTTAGAGTTTAGGGTTTAGGGTTTAGGTCGCTGGGTTGATATGGCACTTGATCTATAGCCCTGAGGGTCCAAGGACTCAGATAATGGGGCTTACAGGCCCAAATACTATAATATCAATGGTATTTGGGCCCTAAACCCCTATTATCTGGGTCCTTGGACCCTGAGGTTGTTTTTCTGAGGAAACTACTTAGGATACCTGTAAGTCTATAAGGAAGAATGTGAAATTATGCTCCAGAATTGTTGGTTGGGGAACAGGAGTTTTGATCAGCTACCACGTTGGGAAGGACAGGTCTTGCTGAACCCTTGGGCTTTGGGGCTTAGGTGTCGTGTTTAGGGTTTGAGGCCCTAACCCCTAAACCCTAAACCCCTTTGCTGGGGTTTAGGGTTTAAGGCTTTGAGGGCTAAGAGTTTAGGTTGCAGAGGCATGCGCTAAGGGCAAGGTCTTGGACACATACCTGGCAGGTCAGGGAAGACTTGCAAGTAGATTAACAAGGGAGATAGCCTTTCTATGGCTTGCAGTATTTTCGCTTAAGAAAGCTTACGAAGTCTCACTGACCGTAAGACCTGAACCCTAAGTCTTAGGGTCACAGGTTAGTAGATGCTTTTCTCCCCCTGACTGCTCGAGAGCGTCGACCAGGACACCTGTTCTGAGACCCGCAACCCAGACACGAAAACAGCATTGTGTCAGCTGCGGATGTCTTTAGGGGTATCAGTCTTCTTTGGATAAGTGACGGCTACAAAGGCAAACATGTCAACAACAAGCTGCGGTATCTTAAACTGTGCTGTTTGTTGTGCCTCTTTCTCAGGGCTATAGGATATGTGTTGAAGTGATGCTTTTGATTGACCTTTGGGAGGTCTCCATAAGACACAAACATGGCAGAGCAGAACCCATCAAACCTGAAGATTGACTGTACAGAGCGCTGGAAAGGAGTTTTGCAAGGAAAGGCCCTAAACCCTAAACTTCAAAAAGAATTGGAGCCTTTAGGACCCCGCTCAAAGCTTGGGATTGCACGCGGTGGATGGAAGAAATCTTGCATGACGGACCGTTAGCCCTGTGCCCGAGGAAGTCCTGTACTTTGGGGTCCCAAGTGGTGCAGGATCTCCTGACTCCATCCACCATTGGGTAGCTGTCCAACATTACTGCCTTTTTTGCGGGGTGTCCAGTTCAATATGACCACTGACATTCGGGGTGCCCAAGAAGGACTTCCACATTGGACAGCAACCCATAACATCAAACCCATGAGGTGATACTAGTACTACGTAATTAGAATACGGGTATTCATACTCACTCTCATACTAACAAGCTAGCCAGCACGCCACACAATACCCTGAGACGGAAACTCCGTGCCGAATCCCTTTCTATATATGAGAGCGCGAATAGCTGTCCTGAGAATAATCGTCAGTAACACCTAATCGGAGACATCTTCGCGACACAACACTGCAGGTCGTGCGGACTGATGCAGTGTCTCTGGATCGTCGTAAGCTGCATGGTTTGGGACCCAGGGTGTATAAGGTTTGGGGTCCAGGGCTTTGGGTTTAGGGTTTAGAGTGTAAGGTCCAAAGGTGAGAGTCTTCTCCTTATTCATAGCAGCATATGCCGCACAAGCCCTGTCTATTCTTTTTCCGAACTCCTCTACTGTTGCGATTATCCCGGTATCCTCAGAGAATAGGAGCGAGCCCACAAAAGGACTCACAAACACTACGTCCCAAAAACCTAAATTGGCTTCCTTTGAGATCCCTGTTAGCCGTGGCGTATGGTGGGTAGGTATACTACGGAACACCAGCATTATCTATGGTACATACAAATTTAAAAGCACAACGGGATACTAGCTGCTTATACCTTGGGTTTTCCGTATCTACGGGCGCATCTTTGGATGCGCATCTGCCGGAGAACCCTGATTTTACTTACAATGCTCAAGTCAGGTGCCAGGTGAAATGTAACAGAACTCATTCCGACAAAAACTTTAGGTTCGGGTCTATTGAAACATCATGGTATCATTCCAACAACAAAGTACTGCAAGCATCCCTCTTCAGGATTGTATAGGGGTTAGTTCAAGGCATCCCATTTCAGCTGCACAGGCCTTACAGATGCGCCTATATCCCCTACTACAAGCCAAAGCTTTGGGCACTGTAAACCCTAAACCCTACACTTTTTTTGGCTTTAATTATGCAGATTTCACTGGTGAGCAGCTCCGGCACTGGTAATAAGAGAGGTAAAGTTCTAACTCGAGAAAAGGGGCTTGAAAGGATCCAGGCCTGACTCACCGCTACATTGGTACTCAGACCGGGAAACCACATGGAGGACCTTTCCCTAAACCATGAACCCCAAACCCAAGACCCTAAACCGTGAATACGCAGGAGTGTCAAAGGACAGGAGCTAAGCGACTCTTGGGCAAAACACTTTTTGCATGCTCTTTGAACACTGAGCTGCCGGTAGCCTGAAGACATGTCGTAGGGGAAGATGGAGGACAGTAAAGTTTAGGGTCTGAAGCCTACACAGAACCAGCTGACCTGCTGAGACCGGGTGGTTTCCAGAAATTTCGGCCCTAAAAGGGAAAACATGACAAACATGCGGAGATTTGGGTCCCTCGAAGAAGTACCCGGATTGAGTCCCAGATTTCTGGAAGCCACGTAGTAACATAAAGGCTCCGAGTCTTCACGGAACCGATGGCTGCATTAACCGCGAGGCGCAGACGGACTTTATCCAACGAAGATTCCTTAATATTCGGGATTGTAGGAGGCAAGGGCCTTCTAAGGTGCCCTAAATACTAGGGGCCGTATTGTATTTGTGAGGGCCTTTTGTATCACTCCTTCCGAACAGAATACAAGCCTGATAGGAGTGCGGGTCGTTTATGGTTCAGGGTGGCGTTGAAATATCAAGTTCTAGCCAGCTGGAAACCTTGCGCTTGAAACTTGCTCCTAAACAGCTCAAGAGCTAGACCCCATTTTTAATGGATCCCGATCCCCCACGGAGTGTGAGATTTTTACGTTGGCTTGACCATATCACGCGCAATGTTTGAGTCAGCAGGCCGTGAACACCAAAATTCAGAAGTGAAAGAACCTATGGGAAGAAAGTATGACCACTTCAACAAAACTTGGTCGTCCATACAACTTACCGGTTCTTAGTGGGAGTATGATCCCTATGTAGTCCCTATACAATATAAGCTACTGTCTAAACTCCTAGTATCCTTAATAACCCCTATACTAGTCCCCTATATAACCCCTATATAATCCCCCTTTAAGGAGTTTAGACTATAGCTCATATAGTCCCATATTCCCCACTAAGCCCCAGGGAGACGAACATCTTCATAGATCTTGTCAAATCAACATGGCACAAAGGTCAGAGTCGCGCCAAGAATGCTCCCTTTTTCCGCCAATCTCCCAGCTCCTATGAAAAGCCTTTTTTTCGCAAAACTCTAGACCCAATGACATCCCCTAAAACCCTACACCCTAAACCCTGGGCCCTTAAAACGAGAACTTCGGAGCCCGCAAAATGCCGCCCCTTGAACTGAAATCTCTGATGGCAAAAGATGAGGGTACAAAGAATCCTGCGAAGCCACAGGGCTTAGGATTTGCGATTTAGGGTTTAGGNNGTTTAGGGCTTAGGCTTTAGGGTTCCCAAGGCTTAGGGTTCTTAGATTTATGAAGGTGTTCAAGTATCAGCCGTAGCGCCCCTACACAAGCTTGGACTGCGCTGCCCCTTCCTGGTGCTTCAGAGAAAAGCCAGGAGTACGTGGAGTGTCAGGAGAAGGTGTAAGAAGCTGAATAACGAAAAAGACCTGGTATGCATTTGGGCTCTTGGAGTTACCGAGGCTTATAAGGGTTTACATATAGGTCTAGTGGGGAACTTAGCCATGAGAATGTTTACGGGGATACGGACATGTTTTGTGGCTTGCAGTGGTTAGAACTACAGTATATTAACTAAAGCTCCCTCCAGGTATACCTGAGGATCACCCCAAGNNCCCCCCCCCCCCCCACACACACAGAGTAGCAGTTCCTAATAGGCCTGATTAAGCCTGGATATACCCACCAACGCTCTTTTAGCAGACGGTTCATGTAAGAGGGTCAAACCTCGTACCTATGTGCACTACCGGAAGGCCGAAACGCTGTGGGGGTTCCTTACTGAAACCAGAAAAAAGCTATAGCTTCCTATTAGTTGTCGGGTTTCACTAGAATTGGAGTTGAGAGATATATATGTAATATCCAATAGCTACCCAATTAAAAGACTAAACTATGCACTCAGTGCCCCGAGCCCTCACAAGCACCAGCAAGGCTCAAATTTCGCGAGCTCAGTGCTGGCTTCGCCAAAGGAGCTTACGGAACTTGACCTCCAAAAGCTCAGGAATTCAGGGTGAAGGGTTGGTGAAGGGTTAGGACTAGGAACTTTAAAGTGTATCTCCAGGGGGGAATATGTAAGCTTTTAAGGTAAAGGGTTAGGACTAGGAATTTTCGAGTGTAACTCCAGGGGGGATATACTTAGAGGCTGATTGTGTGGCATTGAGCTTAGAGCTGAGGCTTGCAGTATGTTGGGAAAGTATATGCTTGTTGGGAATTCAGGCCATCAGGTTTTACACGGTTTGACGTTAATCTATGAATGCAAACCCTAAACCGTAAACCCTTAAAAGCTTGATCCATGCTCTTATTGAGTTGCAGGGCTATGCCTCAAGCGCATCCTCAAGATATCACGCACTGCACTGGGAGTATAGACTGCTCCCATCTCCCGTTACTGGCTGACTTGGTTCAGAAAATGGTCTATTACATGCCGAGCTCCAAGCCCTGAATACTCAACGGACCCCCCCCAAGCTTTCGAAATTGCCATGCCGTGTAGCACTAGTGAGCTTTAAAATTCTTTGGTGCATGCCCCTTCATGCCTGGGCGACCGAATTATTTGTGTTGTCCTCAGGGTCAATAGAACCGTGAAAGAAGTTCCAACCAAATTTGGAAAAGTTCTAATCTTTTTCGGATGGCAAGAAGGATTTTCTCAGAAACCATTTGCAAGCTTGCAGGGCTCTTTGTACATGGTAGACGTTCTGAAAAGATCACCATGGAACCTCCGAGCGCCTAAACTCCTAACGCTATACCTTAGATCTATGTTGCAAGGCATGTGCTTTTTGTTGACGGGGCCAAGCAAGACGCAATTCTACGTATACCGTACCAGTACTCTGTAACACAGGATCACATTACGCAGGGTCAAACTGCCTCTCGATGTGGAAACCCTCGAAAACCTTAACCCAACGCGCTCAATCCAAAAACCAAATAATATAGTTTCCCATTCAGAGTATTGAGTACTTTAAATGAGGACACTGTAGGCTACTCAGCTTGAGAAGCTCCCCTTTCTGCCAAAAAAGAGGCTCCCTGCCGCACCTTGTGGCCAGGAAGGCATTGAATGATCCTCGGGTTAAAGGCTAAGAGTTTACCTATAACCCCAAGTGCCTACAGTTTAATAAGTATTGCCCTGAAGTCTTTAAAACGATCCATAAAGCTGTACGAAATTGGGGTTTCAGGTTCAGGGGTAAGGGTTTAGGGTTTGGGGTGGCTACAGTTCAGGATCTCGGATTGGCGCCTTCACCCTGGAATCCACATCTTGGTGTCGGTCGAGTTTTGGACTCTTCAGGGTTTAGAACTGGAAGGCTTGGGATTGATTACTTGGGGTTGCGATTAAAGCCACGCCCTTCCACAAGAAGGGCTCGCCATGTTTGGGGTATGATGTCTGTAGGTGCTATGTAAAGAATGAGGTTTGGGGGGTTTCACTTCCTATTTCAATGTATTGTCATATTAAGGGGAGGATGTTGAGAATCACACAGGCGTCTATGCTAAACTTTTTGCGGCGTTTGTGGAAATTCAAGTTTGAGTACGCAGGGGTCAGGTCCACATCCAACCCTCAGGAATAGAAGTGCCTAATTCATTGCCAACATCATGTTGAGGTCTACTTAAGGTACCCTATGCCATAATTATGGAGGAGCCTAGAACCACAATAGAAGTAATTGCTTAGGCCCCTATAGCACGCAGTCGTATACCAGTTCAATGTTAATAAGAACAAAGAAACGCCCCAAAAAAAGAGTCCCGGCTCACATTTCTTGAGGGGTTCATTATGACTCCGTTGCGACTTCGCAACGAAAGTCCCAAACTCTGGTCTCAGGCAGATTCAGGGTGTAGAGTTGAAAAAAGCATTCAATCCGCACGGAATGCTTTGCAGGCTCCAACGTGCCAACACCCCTCAATGCCAAAGCCCAAGATCAGCATGAAGAACGCGGACCCCAAACCCCCAAACCCTCGTATAACGGCACGTATGAAGGGTACATTATAATCTTACCATTGCGCAATACTGGGCTATTGTCAAAGAGTTGGGGGCAGTAAGCAGGTGCGAGTTCAGTAAGTATGGACAAGCTCAACACTTTCCCGGCCGTTGTCTTCATAACAATCCTGAACTCCTAAACCCCACCCCCCGCCCCCCAAAGAGCTCTGTGAACAGGCTCTGCCAAAAAAACACGCCTCGAACCCCAAATCGTAGTAATTGAATTCAAGGCCTAAGGCCCTACGCACGAATCCTCTCAGTTTGTAGAATTTTCAGAATACCTCCAAAACCATAAAAGGGACCTGCCCCATTTAACGCCATACCTGAACCAACAAGGCCCTAAACCCTCAGCCCTAGACTCTAAACCCCCAAGCCTGAGAGATTTGGGGATTTAAATGTCAAACTGCTAAAATGGGAAAACTACAAACACTATACAGAGGAATGCCGATCATCCTGTTGCATCTCCATACATGCCCGGGTCCCTGAGCACCCCCGTTTTGCGAAACCCCCGTTTTCATATCCACCCCACACCTCCTACTAAACCCTAAGACCTAAACCCTAAGCCCTAAGCTCTAAACCGCAGAGATGTTTACAGCAGAGCAAAGGCCTGCAAAAAAAGAGAACCCCATGAGAAGTGGAAACTCAAAACCAAACATCCCTTTGTTTCCCTATACATCCTCGTATATCCTTGTAAACTTCTAGAATATCCCCCTATACCCCTACTTGTTCTCCATATCCCCCGAATTTCCCCTTGTAACCACTTCGAAGCAAGAGGCTGGAGCATCTCCTCACGCTCCGCTCCTTCCAGCATCATGAGGGCCTCCAGGACTTCATGGTTTTTGGGACTTTTGGCTTTTGCGTTTTGGGCTCAGGGCTTACAATATACGGCTTAAGGACTACGGTTTAGGGTTTAGGTTTAGGGTTCAGGCTCTACACTGGCCCTAAGCCCGGGTTTAGGGCTTAGCCCTCAAACCTTTGGGAGCTTGGGGCTGGGAATCTGGAGTTCCATTTCTTTTTGACTTTGGGCTTCGCGGCCTGGCCTTTTGGGTTATGGGGGTCCCTGCAGTCCCTGCACAGACCAAACCCTACGATTTAGTGAATTTACGGTTTAGGGGCCAGGGTTCACGCTTTAGGCTTTAGGGTCTAAGGTCTAAGCTTTAGGCCGTAGGCTCCAGGTTATTATTTAGGTCTTAGGCTTACGGTTGGATGGCCTGAACTATACCTAGACACCACAATATCGCTCATCTAGCAACAGTCATAAATCTAAAGAATTGCGTGAAGTGAAAATTTAATGCACAATCCGCAACAAAGAGCTTGTCCCTTTTGACCTGCCGATGGAAAAAGACTACCTTAAAACATCAAGCTTCATGCAGAGCCGCAACTTCAGAAAGAGCTTTAGCCCGAGTTTGAAGCTTTGTGGCTCCTAAATTTGTAGGACCCCTGCCCAATGTACATAACATGAAGGATGCTGTTTCCTGAGTTCGGGGAGACGCATACGCTGCAAGATACTTGCATGGGCCCCTGCAAGGGAGAGCCCTTAAAGTCCCAGTTTGGATGTAGGGCTCAGGGTTCAAGATTTGGGTGGTTGTCAAAATTATGGTCCCTTTTTGGGTACCCTAAATATTAGGGGCCGTATTATAATAGGGACCAAAAAAGGGACCATAATTTTGACAACCACCTATTTGGGGTTCAGGGTTTGAGATGTGTTTTGGCCTTTCGAGTTCAAGGCTTAGGATTGGAGGTTTAGGCGTCCAACATCCAGCCCTGAACACTTGTCCCTCACACTCCAGACCCGGAACCCCAGGAGTGTGCATCATTGCTCCCGACTTGTTGGAAACTTCTGTAAGGGCCATAGCTTCTAACAAAATACAGGGACTTGTAGTAAACCCGTTTAACACAAACCACGCATCCCCAAGTAGCTTCGACTCCTTAGAGCCTCGCATTCGGACAGATCCTGAACCCTAAACCGGCCTCCTTCGTTTTAGGATTTAGGGTTTAGGCCTCAAGGTTGAGGGTTTAGGGTTGGGGGTTCCCTAAACCCTAAAACCTAAACCCTAAATCCTAAACCCCTTGGGCACCCAAGAAGTCCTCAGAATGCCTTCAAAGCTTTGAAACCCTAAACCCTGAACCCTAAACTCTAAACCCTAAAGCCTAAACCCTAAAGCTTTGGGGGCCCTGAAGCTCTGACGGAGCACTGGGCCTCCTTGTCGTAACCTTCTTTCAAAAGGCGCTCCTGTATGGGATCGGGGTCTGACAAATATCTTTGGAGGGTTTAGGGTTTAATGGGTTTCAAGGACTATGGTTTACGGCTTTAGGTTCAAGATTTAAAGCTTAAGGTCTGAGGTTCAAGGCTATTAAGGTTAAACGGTTCTAGGCTTAAGGTTCATGGTTGATGTAAATCATGATGGAACGTCTCGTAATGTCCTACAGCAGGCGGTTCTTGAAAATGGGACCCCATTGTTGGACCGCATAATCCGAAGATGTTGCAAGGTCTGTAGGCATCAGCTCTTTGAGCAGTACCAGTTAAGAGGCGTGCGTTCTCAGGTCAAGGCTGCAAATCCAGAATCCATGGCCCCAATGTACCCGTCAATAGACCTACATATAGGCAATTCTTTTCATCATGTGCCTCTTGTGGTTACGAATTACATTACGACACCTAAAATAGATGGGGCGCCAAAATGGGACAATGATTTTGGGAACTACCCATATGGTGGGTTGTCCCAATGCTGGTCACTTTTGGGGTACCCATGAAACTACGGCCCCTTTTATCTAGGACACCCGTGAAAGAAAAGAGACTTTTGACAATACCCCATGTAACGAACATGGTTCTTCTGGCTTGGTGAATAGTTGGGTGTAGGGTTTTAGGGTTTAGGGGGTTAGGGGAGTAACTGAGTAGACTGGGTTGCTCTTAAGGAACTTTAATACAGTTACCAGAATATACGTATATACTGATAATGGGGTTTCCTTATAATAGTAAATTCATTTGACCTCTTGAACAAGAACCTAGTAATTGGAGTAACTAAGTGTACGATACTCGCGTACTGGGGGTTATAACCCCTATATATTGTAATCACTCTACAATATGTTCCCCTATTCCCTATTAACCAAGTAGGTACGGTTGACAAGTATGCCCAAGAAGCCTTGCTACGTCACCATGACCTTCTAAACCTTTTACCCCGACCCCTTGAACAAACCTCCCTTCCCTCCCCTCTACATCCTAAACCCTAAACCTTGGACCCTAAGCCGGAGACTCTACACCCTAAACTCTGAACCCTAAACTCTGCACCCAAAAATCTTAGATCCCAAACTCTAAACTCTAAATAGTAGTTTCCATTCTCTTTTCCATTATCCCTACATAACCCCAATATTCTATACCCTATATCATCCCTATAACCCCAATATACAAAGGGTTAGTAATCCCCCCCCTCGCCGTGTAGACATCAAGGCCAGCAGGTTGCAGAAGCCGTCGGAGACCAACGGGAGCCTCACCATCCTGTTGCAGGCATTTAGGATTCAAGGGTTTAAGGATTTAGGTTAGCTTAGGGTCTATAGGGGTTGAGGGTTTAGGGTCTAGGGATGTAGGGTTTAGGGCTTGAGGGTTGTGGGTTTAAGGGCGTTGACGGTTTAGAGTTTCGGGATTTAGAGTTTAAGGGTTTAGGGTCTAGAGCCTAAGGAAATGGGCAGTGCTTAGACCCCCACCCATAAATAGTAGCCACGAAGGATACTCGCGATTGCGTTACATTCCCCACATATTCCAATCATACTGTTGACACTAAAAGTCCTGCATGACCTTCGTATACTATATAGTACCACATTTGCCAAGGTATATGGTACCTGGGGTCATGCAGGATTTTTAGTACCCCTAAACCCTAAAATGCACCGTATCACGTTTTCTGGGCGGGGTGCAGCCTTACGTGGAGACTCAGGGACACTTGGCAAGATCGTGCGTGAGCCAGATAATAACCCCACTTCTCCCTACGATTCTTAACCTATTACTAAAACCCCCTGGACCCTCCGAGTAGAGGTTCAAGATGTTAGGGGCTTAAACTTGAAGCAATTTAGGGAAGCTTTGGCGTGCCTTTTCCTATGGCTACTTTGGCGGCTGTATTCCAACATGTTAAAGATCAAAGATGCTTAGATGCTTCGGCGGCTTGAACTCTGAACACTTAACTTTCTACAAACCTTGACGTCCTCCGAAAAAAATATTGGGCCTTGTTTAGGTTAAAAAGGTAGCACAAGGAGCCGCCCACAAATTAGCAGAACTACCCGGGTTTCCTTGCGGACGAAACTGAAACAAGGGGTTCCTTTGTCTGGAGAATGTTCAGCCGCGCATGAAAGTCCTAAGAACTTACACCAGAAGCCCAATCTCAAACATCTTGCTTCCTCTGAATTCTTAGGGTTTTTGGTTTAGGGGTTAGGGTTTAGGGGTTAGGGTTTACGGAGCCACCGCCAGACCTTCAGAAGTAGACCACACATGGCCAACCGAAAGCTCTGAAGCCTGAAGTGCCAAGACCTTGTCACAGAATTGTTAGCACCCATTGCTTCAAGGCCTGGGGGAAACAGAAAAAAAGAATCCTCAGCAGCCTCCAGTGCCCGAAAGCCCTTGAACCAAGCCCCGACGCCAGAAACCCGGAACCTTGTTCTTGGGGCTTCGGGTTTAGGGTGTAAGGTTTAGGGAAGGGGGAACAAAAAGGAGCATGAACAGGTAAACTGGGTCTGTATAGGTGCTTACGCTTACGTTTTCTAATGAAGGAGCCTGAACAATTTGAATCTGGTTTCGGGGTATACTATACTGTAAATCTATGGGTTGCGTGGGAAACCACTGCTTAAGCCGGTCCTGCAGACTTTTGTGCAATTGAGTAGCGTTTTTTTTGGTGATTGAACCTAGTAAGATTATATTCCTTATATAAAATACTATACCCCAAAAGGAGGATATAATCTTACTCTGTGGTGGGTACCATAGTATCCCCAAATCAAATACTACTCAATTGAGCAACGCTGAGGCTATGCACAAATGAATGTCTTGTCGGCTGACTCCCCTTTGTAAGGAGGCGGGCATGGGCACCACACCACAATTGTGTCCCTGCTCACCCCTTAACCCTACATTCCTCAAGGTTTAGGGTTTAGGGTTGTGTGTTCCGGGCTTAGGGTTTAGGGAAACCCTACGCCCAAACGTACTCGCAAATATCTCTACTTAAGCCCTCTCCAACCAAAGGGAACAATAATCCCAAAACCAAGAGCCCCAATCCCTCCAGCCCGATGATCCCCCAGCCTTAAGCCCCCAAAGCCTAGACCCTTAGGGTTTAGGGTTTAGGGTTTAGGCTCGACCCTACACCCAGACCCTGCACCCTAAACCCTGGACCCTACACCCCAAGCCCTGAACCGTGAAGCCTACTTGCCCCTGTCCTGCTCACTCCTCACCACTGTCGAGGCGGTCGAGCCCTTGGGAGAGTCTCTGTCCGACCTTCTGCCAGGATTTGGGACAGTTTTGGGGGTTTAGGATCTTAAGCCCTAAACCCTAGACCCCATTGGTTTACTGGGTTGCTGTTGAGGAAAGTACGTTAACATTATGGGCAGAAATAGTCATGAATATGGTTTCACCACTATAGTAACTTAACTTAAATCCCTCAGCAGCAACCCATTTTAGGCTTGAGGGCAAGATTTTGGGAGCTTGTGGGCTCTGAATCTAAAGCTCAGGCTTTAGGTTTGAGAGTAGGGTTTAGGATTTAATTGCGAGGTTGAATTCGGTTTAAAGCTTAGGTTAGCTAGACTGGGAGGTTGTGGCTAAAGGGGTGATGCCCAAGGGTCGAGTTGCTGAAGCTTAGGCATTCATGGAGTCTTGAAAAGGAACCTCTGAACCCATTGAAATACCCTAAACCCTAAACCCTAAACCATCCAAGAGCCCCCAACTGCCGACAGATGGGGACAACGAGAAGTTAGGTGTCACTCTGTAATGTTCTCTCTGAATTTGTGGTTGCACTGCTTCTGCTCCATCCATCCGTTCATCTAACCTTACGGGGTTGACGGATGAAAGTTTGGGTTTAGGGTTTATTCTTTAGTGTTTAGCAGTTGAGTACGTCACAGAGCCAGACCAGCTACCCCTCGCTTTCGGGCTGTCGAATGTCTCGCTGACGTATATAGCCCCCAATACTATTATAGCTTGCATTGTCGTGTTCATTCCTTCGTTCCCTGCTAGCCAGAGGTAAACTAAATAAAGCTTCAAGCGCCACATGACGATGAGCCCACTCTTAGACAAACTCTATATGAGCCATAGTCTAAACTCCTTAAAGGCGGGTATATAAGGAATTATATAGGGGATTACTATAGGGCCTTTTAAGAGGGATACTAGGAGCTTAGACTATAGCTCATATATGTAGGTTCCATACTCCATCTGCAACCAAAAAGCACCCAAACTCTTGACCCTAAACTCGAAATCCAAAACCCTAAACCTTCAAACCTAAAGCCTAAATTGTTGAGCCCTAAATCTCGAAGCCTAACTCCTAAACCTTAAAACCCTAAACCTTCAAACCCTAAACCCCTAAAATCTGAACCCTAAATCCTAAACCTTAAAACTCTACATCCCAAACCTAAAAAAAACCTGAACCTGCATCCGCAACCCTCAATCCTAAACCAAAAATCCTAAACCTTAAAACCCTAAATCCTACACCCCTCAACCTCAAAATCCTCAACCCTAAATCAAAACTTTAAACCCTAAATCTTAGAATCCTCAACCCTAAACTTAAAACCCTAAACCCTGAATCCTAATCCCTAAATCCTAAAAGTCAAAAAACCTGAATCCTAAACCCTCAATCCTAAACCTTAGAACCCCAAACCTTTAAACCCTAAACCTAAATCCTAAACCCCTAAGGCGTCAAGGCCAGGGACTCTTCAGCCCAGCCACGACTCAAGAGCTGACCTCTCACTCGGCGCGGTGGGAGGAGCGCAAACCTGACAGAAGGATCCCTCCCCAAATGACATTCAGCCCTCAAAACACTGCAAAACCACTGCTGTGGAAAAGGAAGGCGGCCTTATGGGATTCCAATTTTTTTTGTAGAACGGTACGCTTGGTCTACGAGAGAATGATGGTGCAGGAGGTTTCGAGGCCGCTGTGCGTAAACTCCCAGAACAACTAATAACTCATGAATCTAGAAAAATATGTTCAGAAAAGCTCGCAGATTCACAAACCTCTAAAACCAATAGAATATGGCTTTGGGGATATTAGAATAAGATCCCCATATACCCCATATTCTATCTACTTGAAAAACCTTTCCCACCTGTCTTCCTCTGCCAGGCTGTTCCGAAGAAGCATTCAACATTCTGCGAGATGTGCATTTCCAACAAGAGGGGTCTCCCTCGTATGCCCTCAGATACTACAATAGGGGTTTAGGGTTTAGAGTTAAGGGGCTAGGATTTAGGGTTTAGGGGTTGGGGTTTAGGGGTTAGGGTTTAGGGGTTAGGGTTTCTGGATAGGGACCTCAGAAAGGACCACCTCATCTCAGAAATCCCGAATCTTTTCTCATGCACTTTCATGAAAATCAATCGGTGCCCAGTCATAACAGCCAACAGCAACAGCGGGCCTAACCCTCACCCAAAACTCTAGACTCCAAAACTCTTTAATCACAACCCGAAACCCCTGCACCCCTAACCTTCAAACCCTGCTAGCTTCTTAACCCTATGCTGAGCCGATGCTAGGTCCACGTGGAGAATAAAACACGGATCCCTAGTCAACCCTGGCTAGGTATGTGACAAAAAACCAGCGCGGTCTGTGACAGTGATTGGAAGGGACTATAGGATAATACCTGGTTCATTGTAACGCGGGCTTTTCCCTACCTACACTGAACCCTGAACCCTCTAACCTACGCCCTAAGCCTAATGCCCTACACCCTAAACCCTAAACTCTGAAACCTCAACCCTTAACCCTGCACCCTAGATTGCGTGTGCGTCTTGGGACCCAGCTATAGGCGGCTGTACAGCAGTGCTGGTCTCCGTGGCGTCCGCAGCTGAACCTGCACGTAAGGACAGGCTGAGGGTATAGGGTTTTGGGGCCTGGGGTTTCGGATTCTGAGCTACTTGGAAGGCCACGAAGTCAAGGGGACTTAAGTGAGAACACCTATAACCCCTACAAACCATTTGTATAGACATAATCACTTAGTTGTTGTCCTGACCCTGCAAGCAAAATCCGTTGAACCCAGCACCTGCCTTTGAAGCTTCATCCACACTCTGAACCCAATCCTATGATCCTATAGGAGCCTGCATAATCAGCACACCCTGGCCCAAGCGCGCTTCTGCTCCAAATCTCTGGCTGCTGGCCTTGCCCAGGAACCCCAGAACCACACAACAACCGCCGTACAACCCCAAAATCGCCCCGACACGCACCCCAAAACCCGAACTCATAAGCCCTGAGCTCCAAGCCCTAAACCCTGAGCCCCAAACCCTTCGCCCTAGACCATATACCCCCTTAATAACCCCTATAATCATCCCTTATGTGATTCCCTATAAAACACTTGTTTAAACTCAACTACGAATACCCTGGCCAGATTGTTGCCCGTGCCGGTGGCCTGAACCCATGCCTAGAAGGCTGCTGAGCCGTAGAAGTGGCAAAGAGCGGAGCCTGAAAGTTCAGGCCATTTAGGGTTTAGGGCTAGGGTTCTAGGGTTTAGGGTTTTAGGATTTAGGGCGTTTACCTGCACAGGGCTCAGTTTCCGTGCGCCGATGGCGCCACCCCACTTCCAGGGATCTGTGGGCGGCGGCACATCCTGCGCCCAGCGAACCTGCACAAGAAGCCATCGAAGCTGGGCTTTCTTCAAAATCCCCACCCGCTGTGACACATCACAGGCTACCACCCGAATTACTTCCTGTTAGGGTTTAGGGCTACGCCCTCCATTCCCATCTCAAATCAGATCGTCTTTTTGCTTTTGATTTCAAGTGAGCATCAGGATGAGCCCGCCACATACCCTGCAACGGACTGGTCTTTGGGGGAGAGGCTGAATGTAGCCTTGAAGGCGAACATCGGAAAAATCTACGACCCAAACCGGGTGAAACGGGCGTGATCTACTGTCAATCTCTGCACCACGCCTGCAATGTTCAGTGAACAAGCAAAGTCCATTGCATGCCCAATCAGCACGAATGGCGCATAGAGCCTGACAAGAACATCAGCTTGCACTCTGAACACCCTAAACTGTGAACCCCAGATACCAAACCCGAGCCCTAACGTGCCGAGATCACCCCAACACCCCGAAACCCTAATGCTTTGACCTGAGGCAACGGCATGCTCATCAGCTGTGACAGATGAAGCCTCGTCACGCGCGTTTGCCTGTCTAGGAGCCGGCAGGGCGGGTAAGCCCCAAGCCATGAGGTCAAAGCGTCAACTATCCACACGAGTTCAAGATCAGTGGATATAGTATAGTAAATATGACCACCTCAAGCTCATCAAAAAACTTAGACAACAAGAGCAACAGCTACATTAGCTAACATGAAAATCATCACTGCAGCCTAAGAAACTCACGGAGCGATAATAGCTATGTCAGTTTAGGATTGAAAGGAATGCAACCCCTGTTAAGTGTTCTTGTGGGCACCTCCACGCATACTGCTGTTGATACTAGAAATCCTGCATGACCTTAATATACTATAGTACCATGATTCCCAAGGTATCAAGTAGCTAGGGTCATGCAGGATCTTTCAGTATCCACCGTAGGTAAGGCTAGTTTAAGAAACCTGCCAATGACAACACAACACTGTCAGTCTTCAACCCTGAGCCTTTCATCCTGCAAGTTCATCCCGCAAGTTCATACCAAACCCCAAACCCTAAACCCCAAAAAGAAAAGTTGAGTTGTATTTTTTTTGGTGGTTGAACCTGGTAAGATTATATCCCTTATATAAAAACTATACCCCAAAAGGAGGATATAATCTAAATCTATATTGGGTACCATAGTATCCCCAAATAAAATACTACTCAGTTGTTTCCACATTCATTTCCTTTGCCTGTGGACTAAGATCTCTTGAATATCACCGACTGGATCTGGTCACCTCCATCCCACGAGCGCCAGCAACAGCCAGGGAAGCCAGCTGAGCAGTCGGCGCAAGCCTGGCTTGGGGGTTAGGGCGCAGGATTCAGGGCTTACGATAGAATAGAAGCTGTATTAGTAGTATCTCGCATCATCTCGGAGACGTATCGGAGGTGTCTGCGAGGCATATCGTAGGCGTATCGGAGGAGTATCGAAGGGCGTAGCAGAAGCGTGGCGGAGGGCTGCAGGGCGTATCGGAGGCGAAGCGGAAGCATATCAGAGGGCATATCGAAGGCGTATCGGAAGCGTATCAGTGGGCGTATCCGAAGCGTACCGGAGGCGTATCGGAGACGTATCGGAAACACATTGGAAGCGGATCAGAGGCGCCTCAGAATCGTATCGGTAGCGTATCGGAGGCGTAGCGGAGGGCGTAGCGGAGGCCTATTCTGAGCAAAGCGTGGTAGAGGGACCGTCACCGCCGCCGCCACTGCTACCGCCACCGCCACTGCTACCGCCACCGCCACCGCCACACCCACCCCATACTACCAGGACACTTGGCATTCGTGGTTCAACACTGGCTCTTTCTCAATCAAAGCCTTGCTTAGATTCCGTGAGTCTGCATTTGATTTCCTCTGCTCCCTGCTGATTTGCTTAAGTCATTATTCACGGAAGTCTTTGTCGTAGTCATTGAGTTCGTCGAATCCAAGTATCTGCTCTCAGAGAACAAGCAACTGAAGGAAATGGCAGTCCAAAACAGAAGATACTGATTGACTTAGGAAACTGTTCTTGCCAGCCATACAGCGAGGAGTGCGAGCAATCACGACGACAGCAACTACGTCTACAGCTCTAACACACCCCAATTTAGTTTTGCCTGCTGATGCCCCCGCAACTACCTACACGTAAACCTCCAGAGATCCCATCCCCCTAGAGGCTTAACCCCAACTCCCTAAGACTAAACCCTAAACCCTGAACCCTAGATCCTCAAGCTCTAAATCCTAAAGCCCGAACCTCCAAAAGTCCTACCCCTCCCAGCGCACCGCCGCGGAGCGACGCCCTTCGCCGACCAGTCCTGGACAGCTCCCGGGTAACGTGGCCGGCCATTGTAAGCTTGCAGGTTTGGGGTTTAGGGCTTGGGGTCTAGGGTTTAGGGTGGTCATAATTGGGGATGGATGTGGGAGAATGAGAGTGGAAAACCCTAAGCCCTGAACCCCTAGGATACCCGAGTACGACGACTGAGCTAAGGCTCTTCGATGCGCTCTGATATTTTAGGTTTTAGGAGTTAGGGTTTCGCCTTCGACCCATGTCAACAGTGATGACGCTCTTATGCTAGGATCCTTCATGAACATTGGGCCCACGGGGCTGTCAGAAGAGCTGGTCTACATCCATGTCCCAGCATTGCAAAGACATCTCCAAACCCTTAAACCCTAAAGCCTAAATAATATTCTCGTTGCCATTTTCTTTTCCATTGTTACTAAGTCCCCCAGACCCAGGCAACCGGTCTGCGAGCAGTGTCACCCCAAAGCATCACGCAGCCATGTAGCTCTGATACCAGTAGAGTTTGGGAGTTAAGGGTTTAAGGTTCAGGGATTTAGGGTTCAAGGGTTTAGGGATTTAGGGCTCAAGGGTTTAGGGATAGCAGCAAGTGGAAGGGCTGACCCATGACTTGAGCAAAGCTTGGCAGCCGGCAGAATTGTGGAGCACAGCAGCGTGAGTGCGACCTCGTGCTCCGTGTGATGTTTTGAGGATGTAGGGTTTAAGGTATAGGATGTAGGGTTGATTGCGTTAAAGTTTAAGGCTTAGGGACTTTTGGGATTTCGGGCCGTAGGGCGGGAGGTCGAAGCTCTGAGTTGTTAGGGGCGAGGACCGCATTGTTTCGCAGATTGGTGTTGGCGGTTTGCAAAGCAACCTTTGAATAACGTCGTCAACGAAGAAGCTCGACGGACTTTATGGGCGGAAATCCACTCACACCTTGCGGGGAAAGGGATGATTTGAATGCCAGAAACCCTTGCAATCACGAAAAACCATCCCCCGCTTGCAGTTGCACCCTCCACAGGCAAATGAAACATACGCTTGCTACGTAATGGATTTAAGACAAATGCAAGCCCAGGAGTAGAAAAAAAAAAACACACAAAAAAAAGCCGGAAACTTGTGCCAAAACTATGGCCCCTTCCTGTGGCCTCCTCATAGTATGGGCCTTGCGTCCTCGGCCTGTATAACCCACGTTCTGGCAGACTCCCATATCTATTCGCCCTGGAGCCGTCCCAACAGTTGAACTGCCCATTTCGTAAACAAGACCTAACAAATACCTTCAAGACATCCTTGACGGATAAACTTCCAAATCAAAGCCTAAAACTTGAGAACTCAAAACCATGAACCCTCGACGCTGTGAAGTGGCAAACAAAGAACCTTGGAACCGTAAGCCTTGTCACAAATTTCCGAAATCATACTTAATTATACTAAGCCCTAGACCCTAAACAAAGAACCTTGGAACCGTAAGCCTTGTCACAAATTTCCGAAATCATACTTAATTATACTAAGCCCTAGACCCTAAATCCTACTTGGGGCAACAAATAAGGGGTGCTAAGCTAAGGGGTGCTTGCCGACCAATCCGTGGCCCGAAAACAATTGCCCTCGAGAGAGAGCCAATGCGGAGGCTCGGGTCCAAAACCTGGTGGGGCTTGCTCAAGTTATGGCTAGGGCTCGTCTAAAGTTTAGGGCTGCCGGTTAAGCCCTTGAGGCGTATAATGGGGTTTAGTGGGTCTAGTGTTTAGGAAGTTGCATGAAGGTCGCGCGTTTTGTCAGCTTGTAAAGGTTCCCCGAAGAACGATGACAAACACTCAAGCTGTCCGAAGACTTCAGGGTGTACTGGGTGGGCTTTGGGCTTTAGGATTCATGGCCTGTTGGGCGTGGGCTTTAGGGTTCAGGGCGTACTGGGCTTGGGCTTTAGGGGGCTCTAGGGTTCAGTTGGCCTGCATTTTACAGGGTTGGGTTTCAGTGTTCAGGGGCGTACTGGGCTCTAGGGCTCAGGACGTACTGGGCCTGGGCTCTGGGGTTCAGCCTGTTGGGCCTGGGCTTTAGGTTCAGAGCGTACTGGGACTGGGCTGTAAGGTTCAGGGCCTCTTGGGCCTGGGCTTTAGGGTTCAGGCCTGGGCTCTAGGGTTCAAGGCCTATTGGGCCTGGGCCTTAGGGTTCAGGGCTCGTGCTGAAATTGAAGCTAAAGGGAAAGTGACACCACCCTGAACAGTGAGAACGTTTTCACTCAAGCAGCCATGGACACTGTTGTTTCGTAGCCTCTTTGTGGGCATCCCAAGCCCAGCGCAAGACATGCATCAAAGCCTTGCGCGACGACTTCGCGTCGCCAGGAATATAACTTTTAGAGTGAGACCGAGGCGGTGTTCCCCTGGGATATTTAACCTGCCAAGACCTATCCGTATGAACTGCAATAGTGCAGTACGCCATCTGCGGCAGGAACTTCTTTGCCTGGTCAATGGTTTCAGCCTTGTCAGGTATTGGCTGGCGAGCGGTGGACGATGATGACGCGGCAGAGCGTGTCGGAGCATTGCGTGCCGGGTGTCGCTGGATCAACTTGGCTGCAGCTTGCTCGAAACACGCTATACGTGGCTCCATCGGCAAGTCATATTCTTATAATCCACCTATAATATGGGGTTACATTTTTCGCAAGGAAACCTCACTGACACCACATGTATGTACGCAAAGCGGCATCAATAAGTTTCGACGCCGTGTCGATGGCTTGGCTCGCTTGCTGGACAGGATCTTGCAAATCGGCATCTCCAAGGTCCTTCTCAACGATCTTGGCGCAAGAATCATCAAGAACGGTTGCCTTGAAAAATTGCCAAAACAGTCAGGGTCCGGGGCTTCTAGGGTTCGTGGTTAAGCCCGGTGAACCCTTTATGATGTAACGTTAGCAATCAGGCGCCCATCAAAAACAAAGGCCAAACCTCGGCAAAGTAGAGCTAGAATATTTCAGACAAGGAAAGAAAAACTGCCGCTGCCACCTTACATTGAGATTCTTGCAAACACAAAGTGGGTATGCCGAGCCCACGTATTTTCAGAAACTTGGGGCTCAAAAGCAAACATCCTACAGCCTAAGCAAAAATCCACAATTTGGCCCAAGTCACCAAGTCTGGCAATTTTCTGAAATTGCGCAACTCAAGAATGTCCTTGATTTGTTGGTCTGTGCACTGTGGCAGGAAGTGCCGAACAGCTAGCTCCAGAAGGTCTTTTTCCAACGTCGGCTTGGTCCTGAGCCGTCCAATGGGCTGAACGAAAAAATGCAAGTCGCCGCTCCACTTCGTATCCCTTCCGATGATCCACAAGCTGCTGGACCCCGGGAACTGGCTAAAACCGTATAAAATTCATAAACGGGATGAGAACGACAGCGCTGCCTGCCTATTCACAGAAATTAATATTTTGCAGAAAATGAGCCCCGCACGCAGTCGTCCATTTGATGCCATACATCTGAATCAATTTGTTGAGATGTGTCACTGTCAGCCCCTTGAAGCCGTACAACGCCGCACACGCAGTCAGGCTGCTCACCTCGTAGCTGCGGGTAGGGTTGAGGCCTGAGGGTGACGCTTTAAGGTTTAGGGTCTTTAGGGGTTAGGGCTTAGGGTTTGGGGGAGCAAGCGAAAGCTTCTCGAAGCAGAACAGAGGGCGCCTTTCATGATTGGAATGAAGGGGCTGGGGGGGGTTGGACTGTTGGCGGGGGGTGCATATCGACTGTAGTCGCAAACATCAGTGGGCGACAAGGAAAGCAACACGGTTAGGCCGGTTAGGGCTGAGGGGAAAAGCAGAAATTGGTCATCGGTGGATAACACGCATTTGCGGGCGTACACGTTACGCGTGTTTGACAAGCTGGCCTCCTTGCCATGGCTGCCAACCCTGACGCCTGCTCCGTTCCTCGGTGGCCGGATTGTAAGCTTTGCGCAGTGCCAAGCTTTGGGGTTTGCAATGAAAATGAGATGGATTGCGCCCATCTCGCTCAAGTCCCACCAAAACCAGCCATCAGCATCTTTTTCCAGCCTGCGACAGATGGTTTGCACAACGACCCCGTACTCAGTACCGCCGAGCACCAGGCCGGACTTGCCACTCTTGCGGCGAAGGAACGTGCCAGTACTGGCTAAAAGCCCGCACCACAGATGCTGTAATCGGGAAAAGTCGTCCTGGCACCACAGCATTGCCTGCCACATGAGCGGCTGCAGAAGGGGCGCAGAGGCGGTCACCTTCAGGGCACTGGCGGTGTGACTTGGACTAGTACGGATCAGGCAAGGCAATGTACGCAGTAGTTTAACACGCTGCAGCAACGGCAATCGAAAGCGCTATATTAGAACAGAGGGCAAGGCGCCAAAGCAGTCTTGCCGTCCATGTACTCCTTCAGAGAATCGTCTGGCAAGGAAAAATTGCCACGCGATGTCGCAGCAAAGGCTGCCGATGGCAAAAACGTTGGGGCCACCATCTTAGCCAAGGTTTCCACAGGCAGCCGTGCTCTGTCAGTGTCCTCCAGAAGCGTCGAACTTTGCACCCGGTGTGTTCTCGTAACTCTTGATATGTTGCCTTGCTTGTCATGCCGAATTCGGTCTCGGCAGCAGTTAAAGCCGTCTTCCACAATCTTGCTGGACACCCCCTGGTATTTAGCGGAAGCTTTGTTGGAACTTCCCTTCCAGGCTCTCCGCTGGACGGACGTATCGCGCTGCGAAGCTGCAGCACTAGCGGCCGAGGCCGAAGCAGTAGCGGCTCCATGGGTTACGGAACCATCTCGGGCTCTGGAATTTGAACGCCATGGCAACTTGGCCAAGCTCTTCTAAAATGTCAGGCGGTACGTTCTTGAAGTTGGCTTCCGCCAAGCCTACCATGACCTCTCTTGGCCACACGGACTGCGCCCATTTGATGGCCGCAAGAAAGGCGGCCACACGCTGGTCATTCCTTGCCGCCACCTCCTTCGCAGAGAAATAGTGGAGCACGCATGACGAAGGATTTAGACTCCAGGGTTCAGGGGTTAGGGCTTAGAATTCCGGAGTTCTTTGTCCTGTTTAGAACTTCCAAAGCTGATCCCCCGTGAACCCAGAGCTGCTCAGCAAACACTCTCCCCGTCGTGCTTAGGATCGACGTCTCACTCAGAATCAATATGCCTCGGAACCCCCAAAGGCCTTTAACAGCCAAGCTGCTGCTGCTGCTGCTGCTGCTGCTGCTTCCAAGCACTTCCACCACGAGGCTAACTTGTCTAGGCAGCTCTGCCTGTCGGACGTAGTGTCGCTCAGCAGGCGGCAAACTTGCCGGGAACGGAGTGAGAAAATCTCATGAAGTACAAGAATTGTCGCCGTGCCAGATGGCACGCGTATGCGAAAACATGTTCGCATATCTCTGCCTCAAAGGTTCAGGATTACTCGTACGATGTAAGGGGGCCGTGTCAGCAGGACGTTTTTCCCAGCGCGAAACCATGATTTCAGAGGCTGTAACTTTATACAGCATATAGCATTGCCCGCCACAGCATTTCCTAATTTCTGCAAGCCACCTGGTCTGCTGCTGGCAACAGGAAACAGTCTTCACTGCCAAGAAGACCTGCAATCGTCAGCGTCTCGGTATCACTGAGAGCCGCTACGATAGACTCCAAGTGTGGCTTGTACCCTTCTTGCGCATTCTCCATGGCCCAGTGCGCGCATCCGCGCCTCGTCTTCTGCGTGATCAGGAACTCCTGGCGTGGACGGTAGTAACCGTACTGCAAGCATACTGAACTACAGGAGCACATTAGCCTGAGAAACACCTCAACGGCTCAACGCTAATGCCTCTGAGGTTCAGAGCGCCGGCGCATGGTTGGTTCAGTGACGCGTGTTACCAGAATCCATAGCGCACGGAGGGAGTCGTTTGAAAAGATCCGGTATGTGATGCGCAGGAGGTTCTTGAAGTTCTGAGCTTTGTTCTCAGTTTCACCACTGCTGGCTTTGACAGCCTGATGCCCCTCCTCAGCGGCACTCACCTTCTGCAGCTTCTTGGCCACTTTTTTTTTGGGCGGCGGCAGCTTCGGAGTGGCATCGCGCTCGTGCACCTCGGACTTGCGTCAGGATGAGTGATAGGCAAACAACCATACTGACCAATCATGAATGGCACACACCCCTGTTCATGATTCCACAAGCTGGGCCGTGGGGGGGATGGGGGGGATGGGGGATGGGGGGGATGGGGGACGCGGGGGATGGTTGGGGGGGATGGGGATGGGGGAGGGGGGGATGAGGGTGAGGGGACGGGGCACGGTCAACACCCCCCCAAAAACAATTGTAGCTTGCGCCGACAACCTGTCGCCAATGCATAGACCAAAGAAAGCAGAAACCATAACATCAAGTTTCGGCAAGTCTCCAAGACAGTTGAGCTGTCAAACCACCCGTCATGAACTCCGAGATACACCAAAGCCATTTCTAAGCAGCTCCACTGGTCTTGCATCTCCGATCCACGCTGAAACACTTGAAACCATCTGGGGGTCACGGGACACATTGCTTTGAACGGGTTTCAGCTTCAGGATTTCGCATGCTGGCTACAGGCCATCAGCACCTCAAAGACATGTTGGGTTTGCGGCTATGTCGAGACACTCTCCGTGCGGAGAACAATCGAGGGAAGTTTTGCCATTGCATACTGTTAATTTTGAGCTGTTTTTTGCTCACTGCTTTGCCACCAACAGCTTCCTGCCTGGAGCGTCGCGCGCGCATGACTGCAGCGCCCGACACCAATTTGAAGACCTACTCCTGGTGTTCCATGGTGCCGACCATGGTGCCGAACTCGACCGGCATTTCGCCGCCCCAAAATTGCAGGCAAATTTTAGGGTAAAAGAACTGGAACAAGTCGTCCCGGTGGTCGAAGTTCTTGAAATACTCATCAGCTGCTTCCTGGACGCATGGCAACCCTAACCTAACCGCCGAACCTCTATACATAAACCTTAAACCCGAGCCGAAGCTGTACCTTTCAAGCGCACTGCCGCAACAAAACACGACATTAGGTTGGAAGTATGCTGGGGCGCTGCCCGGCCCATGCTGATGGAGGTCCTTGATCTGACTGAAGAAAACATTGGATCCCCAAGGCCCGGAAGGAGCGCTCTGGGCCAGCAGGATTTCGCCTTTGACGCCGCTCAAGCCCGCGTCTGTCAAGGCATTCATGGCGTCATTGTGGCACCGGTGAGACACGTCCATGTCCCACCAGCCCCTGACCCTGCCCACGCTGGCAGAGTAGAGCGCCTGGCCAGTGACCAGTTCGCATAGGGCACCATTCCAGGAACCCATGCGATGTTTGGCATTTGCCTCCTCTAAACCCTAAAAACCATAAACCCGAAACGCATTTGCCCCTTTCCCGTAGACCATCACATGCAGGGAAGCTACGGTTGTCGCCGGGCGGCTGCCTTGTTCGACCAGCCAACCGCGCCCTGATCTAAGATCTCAATGAGCACGGGCCGGGCAACTCCCCAGCATACTTCCAACCTCGTGTCGTTCCTTTTCGCTGCGCCAGTGCGATACAAACGAAAACTGTTTCAAGCGTTACCTGATGCACTGTGTCTGACTTCACCCCTCAAGCTTCAGGCCGCATAAAAACCAATCAGAGCAGCTGTTGAAACGCACGCTGGCCAAAGATGCCAAGCATCGACTCCGTGTTTAGCACGGCCGCTCGTCTTGAACGTCCGGGGCTGACAGCTTTGATTTCCGGCGGAAGATCTGCCACGTCAACCCAGAACCGCTTCTCGTTCCTGGTCAGCGGGGCACAGCAAGGCTTGGCCACGAAATGGTTCAGGTTCAAGCCCAAGGAGACTTCCAAACTGTTTGGAAGTCTCCGTCCAAACTGTGGTCCAAAGCGACCAAGTGATGTTTGTTGGCCAGTCTCCTTAGATTCACGACGAGGGTGAAACAGATGTGTAGCCACAGGCAAGCCCTGAATAGCACGAGAGACACGAAGGTAGACTGCGAAAATGCAGGATAAGCCAACCCATAGCTGATTACTTACAGCTGGAACGAAAAGGCAAAGCCCTCAACGCATCACGCATTGGCCATACGAGGTACTCCTGCTTGGGCTCAATCTTTTCCTTCTTCGAATTCTTGTCATCGGCCAGCTTCTTGCCAAAGAGCTGCTGAAGCTTATCCTTGATTCTCAATTTGGACTGCGCTGAGAGAATCTGCTTCGTCTTCTTCAAGCCACGAAAATCAGGAAGCACCTCTTGACACACACACTCTCTCTCTCTCTCTCTCTCTCTCTCTCTCAGACCCCTAGGCCCCTAATCCCCTAAAGCCCTAAACCCTAAACCTGAAACCCAACCGATCCATAACACGCAGTTGTTGAAGCCCTCCTCGAATCATGAACAGGAGGTGTGTTCTTCAGGTTTGAACATCTTGTTGGCTTCTACAATCTCAGCAGGACCCACAGCAGCTTTTAGGGAATTCGATGTCTGCAACATGCATGTGTTCGGCGCTCTCTTTCCTTTTCTCTCTCTGTCTCTCTCTACAGCTTTATTCGAATCATGAACAGAGAGGTGCGCTGTTCTTGATTGCAACAGTCGTTGGCGTATACAGATTTTACAGGCGCCAGCCTCGACATTAACTACCTAGAATTCACGCCTCTCTGCTCGCTCATGGTTCGAATAATTACCTAGAATTCACGCCTCTCTGCTCGCTCATGGTTCGAAAGTCTATAGAAGAAGCTCCAACCGGCGATCAGACTTCAAACGGCCATTGTTCTTTTTCACCGAGCCCCGACGAGATCTTCTAGGCTTCGCACGACTTTGCAGGGCAAGGCTTCTTCAAGGCTCTCCTTAGAGACCCGCGTAGGAGTTCCTGGCAGGATCTGCAGCATGAGGGTTTGACCCTATGGTATGTCTCATGGCTCCAAAGAGATCACCATACTGGTTTTATTGAAGCCTTGATCCTTTGCAGGGCATCTGAGTAAACACAACTGCGAGTCTTGTGCAAAACACATTGAGGAACGGAGCCACCGATTCTCAGACCGGAGGCAGAACAAGTCCACGTGCGTCCCTAAAACCGATATTCTCTAATGTAGGGGTCCTTCTTTTAAGGCTGTCGTACTATATATCGGACCCCTGAAAGGGGACCCTAATTTCGAGAGAACGACCCGTTTCAGGGTTGTGACATGGTCCCTTAGCATGGGCCCAAATGTCAGAACCCTTTTAAAGAAAGTAAGGGACCATGTTCCGGGACCGTGTAACTACCCTAAACCCTAAACCCTAAATAAACCCTAACCCTCCTAAACCCTAAACCCTAAACCCTAAACCCTAACCCCCTTCAACTCATTCGGGGAGGGCACCTTAGCCGGGGGACCTTGTTCCCAGCCATCACACGACCCAGGTCTGGGACGTCACGGTGCCCGAGCTGATCTGCGTAGGCTCCGCTCGAGACTGGGGAGATGCAGGGCGTGGGTTTTGCGCCCTCGGTTTCGGGACTCTAGGGTTCAGGGTTTAGGGTTAAGGGTTTGAGGAGTAGAGGCTGAGGGCTTGCAGTGAGGGCGGGGCTTCGTGGCCTGGGGGTTTATGGCTTTCGGCTTGCTAATTCCAGCGAATGGCTCCAAGCAGCTCTAGTAGTAGCAGTAGTACGGTTTAAGCGTTTAGGGATTTTGGGGCTTTTTGGTGCACGGTTTTTTGGTTCTGAGAGTTTAGCTTTGTGGGGTTTAGGGTTTGAGGTTAGGCTTTGGGATTTGGAATTTAAGGTCTATGCTCTGGGGATAAGCTATAGTGACACTATTCTGAAATACGAAACCTCAAAACTCTGCACACTTCAAGCCTTAACCCTAAGCTCTGAGTGAGAGGTTTAGGGTTCCCGCTTGATCGTTCAAAGGCCTTGGGTCTGAAGATTTGGGGTTAGGATGAAATAGTTCCTAATAAGGCCTTAATTTGAAATAGTCCCTAATAAGGCCCTAATTCGAGATTGTATCTAATAAGGCCCTAATTTGAAATAGTCCTGAATAAGGCCTTAATTCGAAATAGTCCCTAATAAGGCCTTAATTTGAAATAATTAGTCCCTAATAGGCTCTAATTTGAAATAGTGTCTAGGAAGGCCCTAACTTGAAATAGTCTTTAATAAGGCCCTAATTTGGAATAGTCCCTTTGTGCACCTGCTCGCCTTGTGGAATCATAAACAGCGCAATTTTTTAGCTGTGTCTTGCGGACACGCCGACAGGAAACCACCTGGCGTGCGCAGATCGTCTTCAGGACCACATGAGCCTTGCAAGTGCTGCGCTGCAAGATACACCACCGTGCCCAGTTTTCCGGAATAGTGAACCGGTGCTGCGTACCACCAATGAAGGTGACGTTCACACCTTCTACGTCCTTGAAGAGCTTTCGGACACAGGCAGCAATTTCACACAAGTGGCTACGCACACATGGCCACGAACTCGACAGTGTTTGTCGACATTAGGCAGCGAGATCCGAAGCGGTTACTCTCATCTTCCCAGCAATCGGAAGCATCGGCATTGTAGGCCTCGAGAGCACCAAAGAAAGGACTGCCAGGACAGCTGAGTCTGCCGCAGAACTGCATGATATTCGCGACTACGAACTCTCCAACCAGGTGAAGAGACGCCAGACGGTCCAAGAGTGACGGGTCCTCCTCATTCTGGACGAAGAAGCTCTGCTGCTCAAGGGACTCCCACTCCTCTTGCCAAAATGGCTGAACGAGGTAGCTCTTGAGGATCCGTGGGGTGGCCGGCTTCATTAGCGAAAGTTCATGCGTTTCTTCCGCCATCATGGTCCTGAATTATCGAATTCAAGTTACTGTCTTGAAACTAGCCTATTGCAGCTTAAGGCTTTTGGAAGTTGGCACAGGGTCGTGAGGACAGCACCAAATACTACGCAGCCGGCTTTTTGACTTTGAGCTCAAGGCGCCTACGGTCGGTCGTATAATCAGCGCTCAGACATGACTATACTCTCAGAGGCGCTCCCTACGCTACGCAGTTATATGCAAGCTATGCTAGGGAAGTCAACTCGGCTAGGTAGTCAGCAACGGATCAGGTCAGTTTCACAAGGCTCTTCCGTTTTACGGTTTTGGATTTACGAGGAGTCCGAGGCTCTCAATGGGGCAGCACCGGACGAAGTCGTCCACATCCGCTGGGCTTTGCAAGCAGTTTCCACGCTCGAGGCACCAGACTACGACGTCTAGCGACCGCAGGCGCCCTGCAATGAAACCTGCCCTGGCCCAAGTCGCAGTGAGAATGGGGGGGGGGACGGGTTGAGGGCCTCCGCCCTTTTTCAACTACGGCTAAGGGCTTAAGGCTTAAGGCTGAGAGGGTTTGCAGGGTTATACCCCTAAACCCGAAACCCCTGAGCCCCTTAAACCCTGTATTTTTATTGATCCTGCCCCAGGTGGTCCCACCGCACACCCTCCCTGTATAATGCAGGACCAAGAAAAACACAGGGCGGCCTAAACCCCAATTTACACCCCCTAATCTTAAATATTGTTACTCCTAAACCCGAACCCCCTGAGCCCCCATCAAAGACAAGACAGCCATAATGAAGTTCAAAGCTTCTTCAACTCCTTCAGGTCTTCGTCGACGCGACGCCGCTTCCTGCTTCCAACCAGCATGTGCTTCTTCTCCACATCGGTGCTGGACTTGCTGGTGACGTTTCCTCAGCTTGCCAAAGCCCAGCCTTCCCTCGCCTGTACTGTGCCCTCACCCCTTCATAGTTTAAAACCAGTTTGTTTCGAGTTGCCGCGTGAACCAAGACATAAAATCCGTGCCAGAAGCCCAGATTCGGTTGACCAGCGCTGACGCCGCCACAAGAAGCTGCCTCCCAAGGACCCGGCAGCAATATTCTTGCGGATGAGCCACGAGCAACATGCCGTCCACCAGGCCGGGCACATCTTCAACCCTGTCCAGCAATTCCAGGTGCGCGCACCTGGCACGCTGACGCCACACGTCCATGCACAACGCCTGTATGTCTGCCTGCGGCACCAGCATCTCCAGCCACTCCACCAACACCCGCTTTGCATGCTGTTGCTGCATCTTGCGGCGACGCTCCGTAGCCCACACCAGGAGGAGGGCCAAGATGCCACAAGTGGATGCTGACGCTTCCTGTTCATCAGTGGCTTCATCAGCTTCTTGACGCAACTTGGCTAGGCTGCACTGAAAAGTGATGCACGCAGTTTTAAACAACGACCTCACAGATGTAGGGGTCATGCATGCCGCTATCCAGACGTGCATCGTCTGCTCTCGCTTGGAGCATTCGTCTGGGCTCCTTGAACCTTGTCGCGGGGAGGTACGATTCGGGGACGGGCTCAGGGCTTAGCCGGGGCCGGGGGGGGGGGCATCCAGTCTGCAACCTCACGCCTATCCCAACCCCGCCCCAGGTGAAGCAATGTCGAGCAGCAGAAGCAGCGGCAGTATGCCACCAATATTGGCAGCGAAGAGGGCAGCGTGCAGGAGCGACGAGTTTTTGAGTTCAGGATGCTGCATTCCCCCTAAAATCGAAACCATTTATCAGGCGAGGAGCTCTTGTTCGAAACTGAAGCCGAGGCGGTGCAAACGGCAAGCCCACTGCATCCTGAGTCACTGCAGTCACCCCCGCCCCCCGCCCCCAGCAGAACATCGCAGAACAAACGTCCTAGTGCACACCTGCAAAGCTGCTAAATGCTGCAGCGGATCTTGACCTCTTTGATAATTTTGCAATGGCTCAGGCTTGTCTTGTGATTGAAACATGTATCTATGACTCGACGGACTTCCCAGAACGTCTCGCCAGCTCCATACACCCACGCCTTCCATGACAGCTCCTGGTCGCCAACATTCGCTGTGATCCAGTGAGCAGTGCGCCCAATGATCTCCATGGTGTGAGCGCGGCGCTCTAGTCACCTGGAGGTCTCCCCGTTTGCTAAACGCAGCATCTTAGGGAGCTAAAAGGGCTTAGAAAACAGGCTTCCGTGAAGCTTATCAACTAAACCCTAAACCCTGAACCATAAACCCCAAAACCTAAACTAGGGGGCTGTCGGGACTCTGGTGGCTGTCGGGGCTTCTAAGCCGTCAACCCTCAACCCCATACCCTAAACCCTTTAAACCCGAAACCCCTTAACGCCCTGAACCCCTTAAACCCTAAACCCCTTAAAACCCTGAACCTCTTAGAACCCCAAGCCCTAAACCCTAAACCTCCCTGAGGAACCCTGGGCCCGCTGGCAGCTCGTCGGGTAGATCCCGGCGCAGGCGGAGGAGCTCGCGCCTCCCTATGCGCAGCGCGCACCGGCGGCTGCAATCATGAACAGAGAGGTGTGCCATTCATTATTCGTTAGTGTTGGTTGTTGGGGCGTGGGGGGTTAGGGAGGGATGTGGGGGAGGTCTTAGGGCCCAACAGCCCGGCGGCTGACAAGCATGAACAGAGATGTGTGCCATTTCATGATTCGTTAGTGATGGTTATTGGGGGGTTTAGGGGGGGGGATTGGGGGGGTCTTGGGCCCAACAGCCCGGCGGCTGCAATCATGAACAGAGAGGTGTGCAATTCATTATTCGGGAGTGTTGGTTGTTGGGGGTGTTGGGGGGCGTTGGGGGGTGTTGGGGGCTGTAGGGAGGGGATTTAGGCTAACAATTGAATGATTGTTTTTTGGGGGCTGGGGTTTAGGGTGTAGGGTTGTGTGTTTAGGATGGCTCAGACAGGCCATGGTCCAAACCCAACCAGAACAAGGAAGTTTACAAAGGTTTGCCTATCCCTGGATCGCACCAAGCTGGGCAACTGCTTCGAAGGCTCTCCAACCGCTAGCACCCCTTAGCTTAGCACCCCTTTTTAAGCTCTCCGACCTACACTCTGAAGTCCCGAGGCCCAAAAACCAAGCTGGCGCCGTTTTCGCTCACCCGGTCTCAAGTTCAAAGCTATGCCAGGACTGTTGAAAGAGCTGGCGGGTTTGCTCCGTAAGCAGGCGCTCCGGAGACACCAACGTCCTTACTGCACACTGGGAGGGAGTGAAAAAGAAAACCGTGAGCGGAAGTTTTGGGGCGCTGCGGCGACAAGTTGATGTTTTGCAGGGCTTAAGGTTTAGGGTCTTCCTACTCAAAGCCCTAGACCCTAAACTCTAAACCCTAAACCACTGGGATCACAAAGCTGCTGAAGACGTGCATTCCCTAAATCTCCAGCGTTGGAGAGTAAAGTCGGCGGCGCTCGCAATCGCCTCCAAGCCATGTGCCCTAAACCCCTTAGAGTTTAGGGTTTAGGGCTTTGGGAACCTAAACTAGAAAGATTCCGCGTTCAAGGGGACCAAACGAGACTAAGCCCTGTGCCTTACAAAGCAACTGCAATAATGTCCTTAACACCCTGATGTTCGGCTGATTAGAGACTTCATCCTTCCCAACCCCAAGGCACAAGGGAGGAAGCCCCCAATTGATACCCAAGCCTGAGAAAGGGGTCATATAACCCCTCTGCGACACTGACAAGCCCTTTGAGCGTTCCGAAGACAATCTGTACAAGCCAGTTGCGGCTTTCTCCACATCCTCCTTCGCTTGTTGGGGTAGCTATATAAAGCGCTGCACTACTGTTGGCGCATGCAAGAAGATCCTAATTCTAGGGGATATCCTTGCTAGACCTCTCAAAAGAAGTTGAGGAGCATGGTGTAGAGCGCGCTGGTGGGCCTCTTAGGAGCCAGGGCCACCACTGACCAGCAGTGGATGGTTACGGCGGACCCCTCAGATGTTTTGACTTACTGGTTCTTATTGGGGAATAAGCAGCTATGGTCCCTACGTAAAACCTCTACATAATATATTGCCTTATTACCAACTAAGAACCAATAAGTTGAGGTTCAGGGTGTGGGGCCCACAGATTGGAGTTTGGAGCTGTGCTAGCATCCCCCGCAGTTCCTGTCTCGACGCGCTTGGATTCTGATAGCTTCACAGTTAGCTCAGAATCAAACTAGCGGTGCGGGTCTCACACAAGTACTGTCTGCTAACAGGAGGGCACCAGTAACTAGAACATGTAACCCTGAACCTAGAACCCCATATCCTAATCTATAAGTGGGAGAAGACGGTAAGGGATACACTTCCAAATTATTTAGGCCTCCACATTAATCTTGCCCCGAAAAGTCAATCCCCCTACTCTGCCAGTAAAAATATTCCTAGCATGATACCATGATGCGTTCAAGAAATAAATATCTACCATTAGGAGGATTGGAGGGTCATTATTAAGGGAAGGATTACCTCTTCAAAACGGTGAAGATGTTAGGCCCGGAGCCGGCAGAGAGTGACCGCTACCTGGGTGTTTAAGACATGGGGTTTCGGGATTGTGGTTTAGGATTCAAGTTCCGAAGCCTGACGAGGCTCTTCTTGAATGGCCCAAATTCCAAGAGCTACGTCTTTTATCATCCTACAAAGTTGATGCCCAACATCTACGCTCACCAATATTCCTATGACACCCTGCCTAGACTCTCCAGAGCCCATGAAAGACTATACCTCGTATACTGCACACCCATTGGAAGCTCGACCTGCAGACCTTTAGCCCGTAGGCCTAGAACCGTGGGATTCAGCGGAGACAGCCTTGCTGGTGCTCAGCAGGAAATGCAGGCAGGAATGGAAGAAAAGATGGAAACGAGTATGTGATTTGGGTCTTATGGGGTTTAGGGTTTAGGGCGGTAGCAAATGGGGGAATAGGTCTCAGGGACAATTCTGTGGGACTATGCGGACGGACTGATACAAGGACCTCCATCCCCTTTGTCCCAACGAAGCACCGGGTGCACATCAAACACAGCAGTTCTTTGGATGCCTGGCTGGAGCCATGTAGCACGAGTAGCAGAAACACACTTTCGGGGCACGATACCAAGGGAGGACCAATTTGCTCTGGATGCCATACCCATCCAACATCCGAGCAGTAGCTTCGAGAACATTAAGGGCCCCTGCTTGGGAGTCTGGATTATAGTATGTGGAAGTCTGTACCGGGGGCCCCTGTTTATGGACACCCCCGCACATAGACCCCGCAGCGTTAACACTTCCTTGAGGCTAGCTGATCCAACGCCAGGGCGCCTTGTCAGGGAAAGTGACCAAATATTCCTCGGCAAAGCTATGAACTGCTGGAGAAAGGCTAATTGGAGCCCCCCCATTGGCTTGTAGGCCTACTACAGGGGCCTAAATAACTACCAATATCATTTTGAGGTCCATTTGAGGTACCATATACTGTAATTATACAAGGAAGATGGAACCATAAAATTGGTAATTATTTAGGCCCCTATATTTCGCCCTCTTACGTTGGGTAGATAGCCTTAACGTGGGCTCTCTCTTCCTCAAGGCATCTCAAACTAATCTATACATCGAGGTTTACAGCCTTTGGGTTCAGAGCAGTATATGACCGTGGACCCTGAATCCTCAATTGTGCAAACCCATGCTTGGGAAATGGGCCAGCTGGAACTGCAATCCCTCGAAGCTTACTAATCCTTAGTTGGGACGGGGGAAAAGATTAGTTCAAAGGCTTTGCGTGGAGATTATACGAGTTATACATGAAGGGAAACTATAGGGAGCCACTCGCATTCCCATTTTAGCATGAGTAAGTACTCTGCGCCTTCAAGTTTCCTTCGGTGAATCTAACTACCAAGGTCTCCAAACCCACACTGACTCCAGATTTAAGATTTCCAAAAAGGAGCACGGTTGTCAAAATTTGCAGACTAATTATCTGAGAAGCTGTTCACCATCAAACTTGCCTTAGAGGACCGCCAAAAGGAAAGTCCCTTTAGAACCCTGCGGATGCCATTGCATTTTCTTTGCAACGGGCGCCGCCCAGAGGGTTGTGAGAGGGTCCCTGGAATCCTAAACGTCCAAACCCTCAACCCAGCCCGAGCCCCAAGCCCTGAACCCCAAGAACCCTCAAAAGCCCTCCATCATCATAAGCCCTAAAAACTCCACAATCAAAAAACCCTGAGGCCCAAACAGCCCTTCATCATAGCTAAAAGCCCAGACACCAGCTCATAGCTACCCCGCGCCGTTCGCCCCGCCGACACGAGCTCCGCAGTCTTCCCGGAGCCCTCATCCGCAAGCAGAAGGATCCCAAAGGTTTAGGATTTAGGGTATAGGGGTTGTCGAGGTTTAGGGTTCAGGGGTTTAGGATTTAGAGGTTCAGGGTTCACAGGTGTAGGGAATTTGGGGTTTAGGGTTTCAGGATCTTTTCTCAGGTAATAGGATTGGGTTTAGGGCTTGGGGCGTAAGATTTACAGGGTTTGGAATTTAGGGCTTGAGGCCAAGCGTTAGGTTCAGGGGTTGGGGCTTGTCCTTAAAATGTCATAGTTTTAAAGTGCTTCAAGAATTTCCATTTTCTGGCAACTCAGACTTTCGAATCCGTTCTTCTGATACGATGCTGCAGTAACATGCATTGTTTTACCCCCTATTTTCAAAAACTAGATAAACTACCATTCGAACATCTTTGGCTGAATGCTTCCAGTATTCTTGTAGAGTTGGTGGTCTGGAGGAAGGGATTTACCCGGTTCCCTGCATGACCGCGATAAACATTATTTTGGTGACTTCGGGCGGTTTGCGAAAGCCTTTTGACCAACCAAAAGCTGATGTGCAAAGAAACCGGAAAAGAGAATCCGGATGTAAACAAGACCTCTAGCTGAAGACGTGGCCACCGGCATGGCTACGTCTCAAGATGCTGCGCCCCTAAGGGCCCCTACGTTCTCAACCTCAAACCCTCACGTCCCTGTAATTCCCTTCAGGGTCCGCGAATATATTCTCCCACTGATGGGGTGATTTTAGTTCCCCAACCCTAGAATAAGGACCGTATCAATAGGAGAGTCCCGGGATTACCTAAATCTTAAACCCTGAATCCTAAATCACAAACCTTAAAACCTAAACCCAGCCCCTAGGAGCCTCGGCCGCTAGCGTTTCGGCCGCCAGCTTGCGGAACGCTTCCTCACGCACTGGAGGCAGGGTTTCGGGTTCGAGCTACTGTTGGGGAACTTACGTAGTAAATTGCAGTACAAACCCACTGGATGTCCATATCATGGAAATAGTATTTTAAGCTCCTTCATGGACGTGCAATTTAAATACTTTCCTTGCCTTGCAGGCACCCAGCTATGGCAGTAGGACAGCCCTGTCCTTTTAATACTTTACAAACTAGACGTGCAGCCCAAACGTAAGACCCTCACGCTCAGACTTAAATCCCGCGCACGGAAAAACCTCAGCCTAGAGCTTGTCAGCCCTGAACTGCTGAAAAACCACGACCCGTATTCCCTCATTTTGAAGATACCCTGAAACCGTAAACCCTAAGCCGCAAAATTCAAAACCCTAAGCCCCAAAACCCAAAACTCTAAGCCCCAAAACCCAAAACCCTAAGCCCCAAAACCCGACACCCTAAACCCTAAACCCTAAAAGCCCCAAAACCCGAAGCCCTAAACCTAAAAGCCCCAAAACCCAAAACCGTAAACCGTAAACCCTTAACCCCTTTTTAAAAGGCAAAAAAGGCGGCCCGCCGGTCCTCTGGCTCACCCATGAGATCCTGTCTTCGTGTACGGATGGCTGTCTTCAAAACTGGGTCTAATTGATTTAGGATTTAGGGTTTAGGGGTTTTAGGGTTTAGGGTTTAAGGGGTAAGGGGTTTAAGGGTTTAAGGGTTTAAGGGTTTAGGGGTTTAGGATTTAGGGTTTTGGGTTCGGTTGTACAGGAGGTACCCTTCGGGACTTTTGTGTTGTTTTGTGCACAGCAGCGGGATCATGGGCACCATGTTGTGGATTATGCTTTGGGACCCTAGGCGTAGATGGTGGTTACAAAATGTTCAGGATTCTCCAAAGGTAACTTCAAGAAACTCCCATAGATTCTAGCTTTAGGGTTGGCAGCCTAGGGGTTTCAGGTCTGTAGTTCAATTTCAAATAAAATAAGTTCCGGGGAGAAAGTCGAGAACTAGTCGCGGGTGCGCGAGCTGTACGAAGCTTGATCTGAAGGTTGTATGGAAACAGCTATGGGCTTCTTGCTTCTCCGTGAGACAGTGCTGAGTTCTGCCAGAGAGTCCTCGAAGTCTAAACTCTAAACCCTAAAGCCCAAACATCCAAAGCTCTGAGCCCCTGAACCCCTCAGCTGCATTCCCTAACCCTGGAAATGCCAACCAACGCCTAATCCTAAACACCGACAACACACCATAAAACATGAACTCCCTAAATCCTGAACCTAAACTCCACAACCTGCAAACCCCAACTCTCAAATCCAAGCAAAAGGCAAGAGGCCCTTAAAACCCCGAAATCTGAACCCTCAAGAACTTCAGATAACATCTCTTCAACAAACCCGAATGGCGAAGCCCAATATTCCTGTTGTACTCCTGCCCTCAGGTCCGCCTCCACAAACGCTAAACCTTAGACTTAAACCTCCAAATTGTAGAGGCACCCCTTCTTGAGGAAGCCCCAGCGCCCTAAACCCTAAACCCTAAATCCTAAGCCCTAAACCTTAAATCCTAAATCCTAAACTGCGCCTCCAGCCGCTGGGACTTCACAGGCTGAATGACCTTGGGGGTCCATGAATCTACGCGGTGTCGGGTTTGGGGTTTTGGAAGTTTTGGGTTCAGGCCAAGTTTGGGATTAAGGGTTTAGAGCTCAAGGGTGGAGAGCTAAGGGTTAAGGGTTTAGGGTTGGGGGTTGAGGGCTTAGGGTTTGAGATTTGAGGTTTCGGCGTTGGGTATGAGGCTTCGGACTCGGGGTTTTGGCCTTACAGGCATTAAGCTTCTGGCGCAGACTTTGGGGTCTATGTTCTTGGGCTAGGGCCTGGGTTTAACCAAGCCCCTAAACCCTTAACGGCGTTGCTCAGGGGTTAGAGTTTAGGGCTTTAACCCCATGTCTCTCGTGCTGAGACAATCCTCACCTGCAGGCAAGACTGAAAACCCGCAGGAACTGACACCCAAAACTAAACCCTGGAAAGCTCTGGAGCCCGACCACCCTGAAACCCCAGACCCACATGGCTTATGAATTAACCTTGTTATCATTCTTGTGATTATACTGAAAGCGTTATTTTGCATTGCTGACAGTGTATGATTATTACATGACATAACAATAACGCTAATTAAGGTAAACCCTAAACCCTAAACCTTAAACCCTTAACCCTAAATCCCTAAACTCTGAACCCCCTAGACCCCTAAACCCTAAACTTCTAAACCGTAAATCCCATAATGGGATCTGAAGCACCACGGAGAGATTCTGCGCCGTTGCGGGCGTAGCCAGGCCACCGCCTCGAACCGGATGGGCAACCAGTGATTTTAAAGTTTAGGGATTTAGGGTTTAGGATGGTTTAGGGGTTTAGGGATTTAGAGATTTAGGGTTTAGGGTCTTAGGCTTTAAGGTTGAAGGTTAAATGCTTTAGGTTTTAAGGTTTAGGGTTGAATGGCTTATTTTGGGTTTCTGGGCTGTTTTACGGCTGCCATGCGCGGTTGGGGTCTGGGGTCTAGCGTTTAGGGCTTAGGGTTTAGGAGTTACCCATTTGGGTCTAGGTGGGGCTGGTAGGAGTAGCAGGGCTTGAGGATTGAGTATACAGGTTTTGTGCTGAGTTTGGGGCTTTGCGTTTGGGGCGTCAGGCACTCAATACCTTAAATCGGGCTTTGGTTTGGTTTCTAGGCATAACTACAGGACCTTCAAGCAATTCATATGTCAAATTTTCAAGCTACTACACCCCCTACACCCTAAACCGTGAAGCCTGACTGTTTCAGGGTTGAGATTCAAGGCTTCAGGCCTTGCAGTTTTGAGCAGCTTTGAGGGTTTTGGGTTTGGGGTTTTGGGTGAGAACTGTAGAAGATTGAACTATTGGCGACATGATCGGTGTAGAATTCTCGGATAGTGTACTGCAACAGCCCCACTGTGTCTTTGGGTGCTCAAATCCTGCCTGCCGGACCGAAGCCCGCATCAGGCACAATCCGCTTCTTCTGCCTGCAGGTCGCCCGCGTGGCTTGATGCATGTAGGGCTCAAGGTTTAAGATGTGAGGTTTAGTTTCTATAGTTGAGGTTTACGTACAGGATCTAGCCCTAGAGGTTCCTAGATGCTCCCGAACAAACCCCTATCTTATCCCCGTAACTGGGCTTCTGAGTACAGTAATTTCCCCTGGATGATGAACGCCCGCACCGCGCTTTTTATGGAAATGCCCCCCGCAATGTGTAATGGTACGGTGCTGGAAGGTGTAGTTCCTGGGCTTTATCATGGGGAGGCGGCTCTATGACTTTAAATTCCAAGCCCTACGTCCCAACCCTTGCCCCAACGTTGCAGCCTAAACCACAAACCCAGATCTTAAAAAAAAATAAACCCTAAACCCTAAACCCTAAACATGCATCCTGTTTGGGAGGGACGTCTGTCAGAAAAACTTGGGCAGGGATCTTTGGCGAAAGGAGGCTATATGGGAGTTTCCCAAAATTAGGGGTACCTTTTTGGGGGTCCCCATAATAAGGCGGGAAACTGCAATATGAGCCACAATCAACATTTCCCAGATAGTTAATGGACATGGGCTCCATATTAGCGAAAATGAAAGGCACTATAGTAAAGTACCAGAAAGACCTTATGTCCACGGTTAAGGGTCCCTGAATACACCTAGTATTAACAGTAGCTCAATATGAGGTTCCATATGCATGCATGGGGATTCTAAGAAGATCGTGGGGAGCATGTAGGGATTATACAAGGGCTATTTTGAGAAACTACTATATGCATCCGCACTGCGGCATTCCCTTTCCAAATCCTCCTCGAACCTCAAGACCAAAGATCTCAGAACCTTAGCTCAAAGACTTGAAAACCTTATATCTCATGCTGCGACCTACACTACACCCTAACACTTGAACTCCCGCGCTGAACTAAGCCCCTCAACCACAAGAACCTAAAACCTAATCCCCTAAACCCTAGGCCCCTAAACCTCAAAACCCTAAACCCCTAAACCCTAAACCCCTAAACCTTAAACCCTAAACCCCTAAACCCTCGAATCCTAAAACCCTGAAGCCCTAAACCCCTGAACCCTAACCCCCCCCGAAAGTTCATTCTGCCAATCTCAAACCCCTCTTCCGTCCTCAGCGTTGGCACTTCGATGGCCGCCTGCTTTGAGAAGGCCACGCTCTGGTCGAACAACCACTCCTGGCTGTGATCCCTTAAAGGGTTTGGGGGTTATGGCTTAGCGGGCGGCTAGGGTTTAGGGAAAGTAGTAGTAGTAGTAGTAGTAGTAGTAGAAGTAGTAGTAGTAGTAGTAGTAGTGGTCGCCGTCGTCGTCCTAGTAATAGCAGCAGTAGCAGGAATAGTAGCAGCAGCTGCAGCAGTCCCAAAAGGCTTTTAATGAAGTCGGGACTCGCCGGGATACCGCAGTCGGTAGCGGCCCTGCTGGCGATACCTTGAACACAAGGTGAAGGTTTGGGACTTTAGGCCCTGAAGCCCTAAACCCCTAAAACCCCTGAAGCCCCTGCACCCCTAAACCCCTAAACCTAAGGGCTTACTAGGCCCGTATTCCTCCAGGAAGAGGCAGGATCCTTTCTGCAGCTATCTACAACAACCCACACCCCAAAAAAATGCAAAGGGTTTAGGGCTTAGGGATCCAAGAGATCCTTGAACCCTAGACCCTATAAACACTTGTTTGGGTTTTGAAAGGTTTGTTGGCCTATTCTAATTTCCTCAATTTCCTGTTGAGCTTAATCGTCCATTACCCTATATATCCCCTATATACCCCTACATAACCCCTGAAAACCCTTTACAAACGCTACAACCCGAACCCAAGAGGATATTACAATCCTGAGCCCAGCAGCGTCTTGAGCCCTTCCACCTCAGCTTGGGGGGGCCATTTTCAAAATGAGCTATAGTCAAAACTCCTGAAAGAGAGTTGTATAGGGGACTATCTAGGGAATCATTAAAGGGCTGGTTAAGGGGGATACTAGGAGTTTAGACCATGGCTCAAATGGGCGGATTGGGGCTGCTTGATCTCAGAGGGAAGGGTGTATTCTTCCGGGATTTTAGATGCGCTACAGGAGGATCTCACTAGGGTTCTGTGGAGAGTGTACAGGAAGTATGTAAGTATGTAGTGAAGAGGCCTTTCGTGAGCATCTAGGGCTATCCATTCTTACGTAGCCACTACAGGCTTCCTATCATATCATGGCTCATCGCATCCAAGACCTCAATATTGCCCGGACACAAGTTATGGCACAAACCTTAAACCTGGACCCCGAACCTCAAACCCTAAAGCCTAGGCCCTAGGAAGCTAGGAACCTAGGAAAGAACTCAAACCTAAGCCTTCAAGAAACGCAAAAACATCAGGGTTTAGGGTTCAGGGAATAAGAAACAAGCAGAAAAGAATGACACATACATATCTATCATGCAACTCCTTGAACTTTTGAAGCACAAGGAACCATTAAACACTCTAAAACCTAAACGTAGAAACACCCAACTACAACCCTAAACCGTAAAACCTTCAACCCTAAATACCCCCAACCCTAAATACCCTAAATACCATAAAACCTTAGAACCCTTAAAATAGTTTGTATGAGATAAAAGTTAGTATGAATATTCTAGTCCTTTATAACCCCATTATAGTAGTTTCCATTTTCTGTTCCATTCCCTCTAAGCCCCCTAATATTATGGTTCTATAAAATACGCTAAAGCCCTAAAACCTGTTATAGTTCTATATAATACCCTAAACCCTAAATACCTTGAATACCCCCAAAAATGCAAAGCCGCCGGGTAGACTTCATCAAGCCCCAGCTCTTTCGCGCCATCGGGGTTCAGGCTCAGCAGGAACCTCCCAGCTGCTGGGGTTTAGGGCTGTTAGGGTTTTAGTGCTCCCTGAACCCTAAACCCCAAACCCAAGGTTTTTAAGGGTTGTTAGGGTTGTAGGATTTCCCTTTAGGGATTATGCAAAACATTAGGGTCCCTTTTACGGGTCCTTATACCAAGGTATTGGTGGCTGACACGCACAAGATTAAGGAGCCGTGTTTCGGGTTTAGGGATTACGGTTTTTCCCCCCAAGCCCTGAAATAGGGTGGGTTTAGGGTTTAGAGTCCTGAAGCCCGGAACCCTAAACCCTAAACCCTAAACCCTAATCCTTGCAACCCTTAACCCCTTGGCCTTCAACTTCAACCCCTGGAGCCCCTAAACCCCACCTGAGGAACTCCAAGCCCGAAACCCAAAATCCCCCAAGCCCTGAAACCCAAGAATGATATGGGTTCCTCCTAAATCCTATTTGAGGAACCCTAAACCCCAAACCCTTATCGGCGCCAAAAAAAATACAAAAAGAAAACAAAAAAAAAAACGTCAATAAAATGCATTCTAAATCACCTAAATCCTAAACCCCTAAACCCTAAACCCCCTAAGCCCTAAGCTCGAAACCCTAGACCCTAAACCTTCGCCTCATGATCCCCAGGAAGTCGGAGACGACCGCCAGCAGCAGGGATCCCAGCACCAAGCCCCAATAGGTGGCCTGGGTCACGGTAAAAGGGGACATCTATAGGGAATGTAGCGGTAAATAGGATATCCCTATATTATATGGGGGGTATGTAGGGATGTCTAGGGATATACAGGGATTATATAGGGTTTAGGGCTGAGGATCACGGTTGAGGATTTAGGGCAAGGGTTTAGGGTTGAGGGTTCGCAGTTTAGGATGTGCTCGATAGGGCTTCGGCTTCAAGCTTTGGGGTTCCGGGATTCGGCTTTGAGCTTTAGGATTTGAGCTTTAGGATTTAGAGCTCCCTTCAAGTAGATACAGTATGGCGTTGGGTGTATTATAATAAGATCCCCATATACCCCACATTCCATCTACTTAAGGAGGACTATAACCCTAAACCCTAAACAGTAGCTTCCATTTTCGTTTCCATTATCCCAGTATAACCCCTAAAACTCCTATATCTACCTAAGGGGGACTATAGGATTTAGTATTTATGATGGCCGGTTTTAGGCTGAGGCTTCGGGATGGAAGTCGGCCGCGGCGCGTCGCGGCGCGGTCGCGCACTGACTTCGGCCAGGTCTCGAACGAGTCGCTCCAGCAAATTTAGCCACCTGTTTTGGGGGTTGAGGGATCGGGATTTTGGGTTTAGGGTTTAGGGGTTTAGGAGTAGGGGTTACGGAGATAGTGAGTTGGGGCTTTAAAAAGGAGCTAGAGTTTAGTGTGTGCTATAGTGCTGTAGGGTTCCAAATAGAACAGGGCTTTGGGTGTCACTACTGTAGGCCTCCTATATCAGAGCCTTGGGGCTAAGAGGCTGCGTGGCTTGCATCTGAAGTTCAGAATGGATATCAGACGCTACCGGGATGCTCGACGGTTCTACTGGGTTGTTGTTGAGGAACTTAAGTTAAGTTACTACAACTTTAGATTATAACAGGGAAGCCCAAAAATACTATATACCCATGTTATGTAACTTCATGTAAGTTCCTCATCAGCAACCCAATATGAGGCTGTCATAGGGCTCTGCAGGGACGATAAAGATCCTCCAGCTGAGGCTGGCTGGGTCATTCCCCTTCCCGATAACTGTCTTTCAAGAGGCTTGATCATGGGGCCATAACCCTTGCCATTTATACATCTGTGGTAACCTTAGCCCTGAACCCTAAACCCTGACCTAAAGCTTAAGGCTTGCAGCTCGGGAGCGTGGGGGGTGCGAGGCTGGATTCCTACCTGTCGACTATGCGATTATGCAATCTTTTCTGTTGCGGGCCGGCCTGTTTCGAGGAGCCTTTGCTGTTCCCGGTGTCTCAGAAGATTTCCCAGGCACAGGCTCCGGTTGAGCTGACGCACTGCTGGTGCCCTGAGCTTCAGTACTCTGGGCCTCACTGGCCTCGAGCGACGGTCGACACGTCCGCCACGTGCGCGGCCCCCGCGCCCACAAGCAGGCAAAGCAGCCTCAACGGCAGCAACAACAACAATAATGTAAACGCCTCAAGGAGAAGAATATATATATATATACATGTATATGTTTGTTTATTAGTTTTTGAAAAAAGAGATCATGTTTAAGTCTCAAGAAGAATGCCATACAACGTTGATGATAACGTTTATTATAAACAGAACAACAAGAGAACTAGTAACTAGTAAGGACGAAACAGCCTTAATAATGATAATCATGGTTAATATTATGAGCAACAACATCAATGTCAAAAGATCGGTTTGAAAAGGCAGCAACAACAGCTGTAATATTGGTGGTAAAGAATATAAAGAATAGTAGCAATTGAAATACATTTTCGAAGCCCACAAACAAGCAGAGAAGCCTCCCAAGCCCACCAAGGCCCGGTATCGCCGCGAGAGGCTGGGGTGTTCCCTAATGGCAGAGGCCTGGGCAAGCAGGGAGACACGAAGCGCTGAGGGCTGCAACGGCAGCTGCAGCGCTCGGCAAGAGCAGAATGCGCATCCAAAGCTTGCCATGGTGTTTCGAGTTTATTGATGCTGCTACTTAAGTAGAGGTTCTTTGTTCTTCATCGTCGTGGTCATCATCAAAGCAGTAGACGTGGCAACTGGGATGGCCATAGAAGTGAGAAGCGAGGAATCAGTAGGAGAGAGAGGAGTAGAGACGGAGTTGGAGTGGCAGGAATGTCAGGACTTCATGCGAATCAAGAATCCGCAGTGTGAATGGGGTCTCTTCCGAGCCAAAAACGAACACAAAGGCAAGGTGAGTTGAGCTGACTCCTCCCTTCTCGCTAAACACCTGCTAGTAATGAATACTCCGCAAACTTATATTATGCTGCTACTATATATTTGGGGATTAATTCTTATGAGGGCACTGGGGGGTATTGTAGAGGAGCGGGGGTTACGTTGCAAGTGCTTGCCAGGCTTTTCAGAGATTCGCATTCCTGCAAACGGCTGCAGTGGAATTCCGAAGTCCGATCAATGTCCAACTACTGCATCCTTCAGCAAAGCGAGACCACCTGCAAACAAGCTCCTACCCAAAATGACCTTGGAGGCCCTAAGCATTAGACCCCAAACATCCAGTTCGCAGACATCGCTAATGACAGGATTTTGGTAACCCCAACCCCCCGAATTGGGACCCTTTGTCTATCATATGACGGTTAGAGGGTCCTAATTTTGGGGGTTGGGGTTACCAAAAACCCTTATTAACCTCAAGCCTACGACTCCGAACCTCTGCGGCCAAAGCTTAGAACGACGTCTCGCGCATGTCGCAAACCCAACAAAAATGCTGAACCAAATTCCCCAAGACCGAAATAACCCCTTAGCCTTCAGCGATGCTGATTGAGGCTTGTACCCTAAACCCTATATACCTATAATCCCAACATACCCCTACATGATATGAATATATCCAACCCTAAACCCAAAGCCCTAAACCGTAAACCCAGCCCCAAACCCTAAACCCTATAAACCTCTTCAAGGTACCACACTCTGGGTCAGTTCACAGGCTGGTGCCAGGTTGAGGTGCAATGAATTACGGAGGATCCTTAAAAAGCAGCATGACTCTAAGCCACACGGCTTCGGGTTTAGGATCTACGGTTTAGGATTTACAGTTTAGGGTTGGCTATGCATAGATATACAGAAGTTTAGGGATAAGGGCTTCGTGCGCGATTTGTAGTATCAATTGTAGTACACTTCCCCAAACAAGCATGGAAACTGAAAAGGGGGCCATGGGGAATACTATCCTTTCTAACAGGGCCTGCATGGGTTTCCATGTTAGGTTGGGAGAGGATATGTAGTATAGTCCCCTTTAAGTGGATAGAATATGGCTTTGGGTATATTATAATAGGATCCCCATACACCTCATATTCTATCGACTTAGGGGGGACTATAGTTGCATGGGGTTTGAAAGCCACACGGGGACTTAGACTCTAGGACCTGTGCATGATAGAAATTTTGCACCCGATATAGCCTTTACCCCAGTAATTACAACATTTCGGGGGATCCTAAGTGGTGCAAGATTTCCTCCATCCACCATAGAAGAACCCTAAACCGTAAACCCTAAACCCTAACCCCTAAACCCTAAACCCTACACCCCTAAACCCTAAAACCCTAAACCCTAAACCCTTCAAGCTCAAAGGCAGTCTCAGCTTGAGGAATCCATACCCTTCGTAAGGCAGACGAGTCAGGGTTATGTTGGGATGTCTCGTTTCAGATCCCTGTTGGTTTAGGGTTTAGGGTTTACAAGATCTCCCCCCATTAAACCCTCAATCCTAAACCCTGAACCCTCAACCCTACCCCGAAAGCCCCCTAGCAGCTCAGCATCAGGCCCACTGCCAAAAGTTCGAACCTGTGGGATTCTGATTCGGTTGGCACTTTGTTTTGTTCATCGCTTCCTTGGCTATGTCGAACTGGTGCTTAGTAAGGATGGAAATATGATCCCTATAATCCCGGCATACTATATTCCCCTATTCCCTCCTAACCACCAGTAGGATGTTCGCTGCCGGCTGTGACCGGCATCAACTTAGTTGGAACTGGTGCATCCGTTTAGACTGTAGCCCAGAGGGTCCAAGTACCCAAGAATTAGGTACCTGGGATCTGGGTAATTATATGATGATTGGGTACTTGGACCCTTAAGATAAGCTAGCCAGACAGTGCATGGATTGTGCCAGTTTCCCCCCTCCTGGGACCGCTCGGGCACTAGAGGAAATCTACTAGGTGACTATGCCACGAGTCTTCAGGTGTAGGTCTGGATCTCTGCTATAATGTTCAACTTATGATACCAATCCTGTAAAATCTGAAGTCACAACTATCTGCAGGCCCTACGCACAGATCTTTATCGACTTCTTCATGAGGGAGCTTACACAAAAATCAACTGTAAGCCTCTTGTAGAGTTCTTACAGGGGGGCCGCCTGTACCATAATCCCCTCATCATTCGGGTGCAGGCAGTTTGCAGGACTTGAGTTAACTGAGGCTTAAGTCCTTGAGAAGCATTTAGGGTTTATGGTTTGCTGTACAAGCCCCACTGCGTCAGGCCTATACAGGCAGCGATGACCCAGCCCATGTTATTGCGAAGGCTACTCTTGGATCCGGAAAGCCTTGTAAGGCGATCCACAAAGGAACCCAAGAATACAAAGTAAGAGCATAAGACGTCTTCAAAGCCAAGAGCCCAAATCTGCTACAAGTACCATCAACCGCGAGCCTCCACCGTCAACCCCAACCACCCGAGAAACTGGTGCCTTTTCAACATCGTGAAGTCTGAGCGTCTAAGCCCTCATCTGGAAATCCAAACCCTCAACCCTAGACCCTA